>CM046791.1:32597666-32656429 GCA_025617405.1 Perca schrenkii
TGTATATATATATGTGTATAAAAAAAGGATTTTTAGAAATGTTGGCCAACTGAAAAGTATTAACATGAAAAGTATGAGCATGTACAGCACTCAATACTTAGTTGGGGCTCCTTTTGCCTGAATTACTGCAGCAATGCGGCGTGGCATGGAGTCGATCAGTCTGTGGCACTGCTCAGGTGTTATGAGAGCCCAGGTTGCTCTGATTGTGGCCTTCAGCTCTTCTGCATTGTTGGGTCTGGCGGATCGCATCATCCTCTTCACAATACGCCATTGATTTTCTATTGGGTTAAGGTCAGGCGAGTTTGCTGGCCAATTAAGAACAGGGATAACATGATCCTTAAACCAGGTACTGGTAGCTTTGGCATTGTGTGCAGGTGCTAAGTCCTGTTGGAAAATGAAATCTGCAACTCCATAAAGTTGGTCAGCAGCAAGAAGCATGAAGTGCTCTAAAACTTCCTGGTAGACGGCTGTGTTGACCTTGGACCTCAGAAAACACAGTGGACCAACACCAGCAGATGACATGGCACCCCAAACCATCACTGACTGTGGAAACTTTACACTGGACTTCAAGCAACGTGGATTCTGTGCCTCGCCTCTCTTCCTCCAGACTCTGGGACCTTGATTTCCAAAGGAAATGCAAAATTTACTTTCATCAGAGAACATAACTTTGGACCACTCAGCAGCAGTCCAGTCCTTTTTGTCTTTAGCCCAGGCGAGACGCTTCTGACGCTGTGTCTTGTTCAAGAGTGGCTTGACACAAGGAACGCGACAGCTGAAACCCATGTCTGTCTGTGGGTGGTGCTTCTTGAAGCACTGACTCCAGCTGCAGTCCACTCTTTGTGAATCTCCCCCACATTTTTGAATGGGTTTTGTTTCACAATCCTCTCCAGGGTGCGGTTATCCCTATTGCTTGTACACCTTTTTCTACCACATCTTTTCCTTCCCTTCGCCTCTCTATTAATGTGCTTGGACACAGAGCTCTGTGAACAGCCAGCCTCTTTAGCAATGACCTTTTGTGTCTTGCCCTCCTTGTGCAAGGTGTCAATGGTCGTCTTTTGGACAGCTGTCAAGTCAGCAGTCTTCCCCACGATTGTGTAGCCTACAGAACTAGACTGAGAGACCATTTAAAGGCCTTTGCAGGTGTTTTGAGTTAATTAGCTGATTAGAGTGTGGCACCAGGTGTCTTCAATATTGAACCTTTTCACAATATTCTAATTTTCTGAGATACTGAATTTGGGGTTTTCATTAGTTGTCAGTTATAATCATCAAAATTAAAAGAAATAAACACTGAAATATATCAGTCTGTGTGTAATGAATGAATATAATATACAAGTTTCACTTTTTGAATGGAATTACCGAAATAAATCAACTTTTTGATGATATTCTAATTATATGACCAGCACCTGTATATGTATTTAACATGTTTACAGCTTTGTGCATCATCTCTATAGATAATTTCCCCCTTCATGACAACTTTACTGGGAGTGAATTTTTCTATAACTATCCTTTTTAAATTATATTGAGAAAAACGCTGGTATGGGGAAGTACTGGAGTTTATGCACCGATCCGATACCACGTAACAAAGCTCTAAAGAAAATCTTTATTCTTTTTGGTACAGGGGTGCTCCTGCAGGCCTCAGTGCCCTCCTGTGCCAGACCGCACTGTCCCAACTGCTGCAGAACGACCTTTTACCTTTCCACTGCCCCCACGAAGCTGATGACAACCAGGAAGAGGAACAGCAAGTAGTCTGTAAGTGTTTTACTTTATGCTCATTTTTGAGGCTGCTTTATAGTTTGTGGTGCCGTTCAATTATATACTGTTATACTGAAGGGTTTCTCTAATCTTTAGTCTACCCTTATACCTTTTTTCACCAAAAGCACATATGCAGGTTTTGTAAATGTGGAAAAACCCAATAAAAAAGGCAAAAGTCTTCATTGCCATTAGACGAGTATGCATTTCTTTTTGTGGTATGTCAAGTTCAAAGTCACCAACATACTGGAAAAGAGATAAACATCTGCCGATTGGAGCTGGAGCCGATAAATACCTTTTACTACTCCAGTCATTTGTCCTGGGAATGAATGCCAATTGTAACATTTACCACCAACAAAAGCCAGATGTTAATCAGGGTTTTTCCTGCATAGAGAATTATGAGGCTGCCACCTCAGTGAAATTTCTTGTCAAGGTAAAAAGTTGTCTTGCGATAGTCGGACAGTTTTCCAGTCGTTTCCAGAAGCCTTCAGGCTGCACAGGAAGTGACAGAAACACTGTGGTCCGATTCCGATTTAATAAAATGTTATCAGACTCCTATATCAGCTTGTACACAGTCTCCAGTTATTTTTGTTATGACAGAGTAGCTGTTAAAATGTTTTACATGCAATCTGTTGCTGATTTTAATTAACAACACACTGTAGATGATCCATAATCTGAACACATTTAGTCTCTCTGACTTCTAAACATAACTATCAGCCACACAACATGTGGTTTGTACAGAATAAGCTTTTAAATCAGACAAATCGCAGTTAAAATCCCTGAGATTCAAAATCAATAAAAAGTTTATATAAGACGTCATTATGTTGAGTCGATTCTGATCCAATCAGCTGTTAGATCAGCTGAGAGTCCGGCGTTTCCCAGCATGCCCTGGGTCCGCCTGGGTCTTGCAGTCGGTGGAGAGGAACTGCAGAGCCTGGCTCTAAAAACTGCGGCCACCTTTCATCTTGTGAGATTATCGTTGCCCACGTGTGCATGACGTCAGAGCAAGTCGGGATCAAGTCGGACACAAATCTAACTGACATGCATTGGGCGGCGATCGCCGGTGATTGATTCTGCACAGATCTGGCTCATCTCGAACGAGCCTATTGAGTCTAGACCTACTCTATCTGTAAAATTTCATTAGATAATAACCCCTGTTATGATTTGACACTATAAATAAAAATAAAATTGAATTGAATAAGGAAACGCAGCAAGGAAATGGATTTGAGAATGAGAAAAGGAACTCCTTTTAAATGCTTATTAAAAGCTCTATTCTTAATTTGGTTTTTGAATTCAATTAATAATTCCTGTTTTTAAAATTGCAAAATCTTTTATATGTACACTGTAAGCCTGGATAAGTTGAATTTACTTTAAAAAATTTAGGAAACCGGTTGCCCTAAACAAATTAAGTAATGTGTAATGAAAACTTGAGTGCATTTATCTTAAATGCTTGAAAGGCTGGAATTGTTGTTTTAAGTTTTAAACACTAAATGCCAAGTTGATTTCACTTACAATCTCTTTTAATATCTATTGTCTTGTCACATGAACTCCACTTAATATCTTAAGTTAAAGTGACTAAACATTTGTATTCATTGAATGTGCTAAACTAGAACATTTAGGACAAATACGCAATATAAGTCATTCTTTTAATGTTTTATTTGAAAACAGCATGAAAAGTTACAGGTTGGAGCCCCCTGCTTTAACAACCTTGAATCATCATAGCCTGAAACTGTGGCAAAATGTGTGTCATACGTGTCCTGAACATTGCATAAAACATTAAGGGCCCTATCTTGCACTCAGCGCAATTGCCTTTGTACACCGACGCATGTATCATTCCTATTTTGCACACGACGCACAGCGGACTTTTTCCTTCACAGACTCACGTCGGTAAATTAGGGAATGTATTTGCGCTCCCGGGGGCGGTTCAGCGAAAAGAGGAGGCGTGTTCCGGCGCAAACGTTACCTGGTGCCATTTTGCAGTTTCAGAAAACAATTCCACCACAGACCAGGAAAAACCTGGTCTAAAGTCAGTGGCGCTAGTCTAAAGTCAGTAATGCGTTATTCACATGCTATTTTAGGTGCGCATGCTTGGCCATAATGTAGCGTGTGCACAACGCGCGTTCACTTCTCTCATCTAAACAGACGCAGCAGTTCACATTTCCCCCCCCCCTCCCCCACTTAAAATTAATCTGCAGATGACAAATGACAAGATCTCACACACACACACACACACACAGGGCATGTATACCATTATGATTATTCATGCCAATTTTATGTAAATATTGGTTTGAGTGTTTTCCCTATCATTGTATTGGGGGGGGCGCCCTCTGTGAAAGAGTGAAAAAATTCTATTATGCTATATATTGAACAAACCCGTGAAACGACATTTTCCACAATAGAAACATGATTTAAATGAGAACGTACTGTTCTAGCTATAAAAATGGCAGAATCACCCACAGTGCCAGATATTTCAAAAACCGCTTCATACACGCTTCAAGGTGACGGCAATTAGTGGTTAACAGATATTCACCAAGACGTATAGCCCAGCAACAATCTATCTAAAATAACACCTTTTGGGAGTACCATTCATGATATATAATAAAATATTGAAGTTGTGGGAAGTTTATATGGCTTAAACTGTATGTTTCATCCGTCCCCCTACGCTCTTTCATGCGTACCGACCAGGAGGGACGCATGAAACATTACGCACGCCCCACTTTTGCTGTAATAATTCCTGAACGGTTTTGTTCAAAGCTGAAAATGCAACTGTATTTGACAGAAGACAGGTGTAGGTTGCTAGTGACAAAATATTAGCTTTCAGTGCGATACGATCGCTTTGTAAATTACGTTTAATTAAAAAGTGTTTCAACTGTCCCGGCTCTCCCCTATATAATAATGTTATATATTCAACAAACCACTAAACGGATGCGTGAGATAAAGCGGTTTTCACACATACAGGTAATTCACTTCTTGTTCCTCAGTATGACATGGTCTCATGAGTGTAGCTTACCTGTAGCAAGCTCCTTCGTAGTAACTAGCGGTAAAAACAAACGTCGAAGAGGAGCTCTGTGCTACAGAGTGGCGATTGCTAGTTGTTGTAAGCCGCTACAGACCTCCGTCACAGCTCGTTCGTATCAGCGGCTTTTAGCTAGTAGATGTGTTGAGCCACATCAGAGTTCTTCAACACCGGGTCCGGTGCTCAATGGGGCTCCGTTAGGTAGGCGGTAGTTCAGTAATCCGAAAATAGGTTTGGCGGATATTGCGGTTAAGTAAGTAATGAAACGGGTAGTTAAGAAAATAACTAATGTTAGCCACTGTCGCTTCCGTGTCGCTGCCATATACTGTATGTCAATGGTCGCTGCCATGTTGTTTGTGTATCAATATGGCAAACGTGCGGGGGGAGGGCTGGGCCCATTCGAAACTACGGGAGCCCAGTTTGGACCGTCGGCGAATGTTAAGAGGGAAAAACAACACTCGGTTGGGGGCCCCCTAGTGGCCAGGGGGCCCCAAGCAGCCGCTTAGATCGCTTATGCCTCGGGCCGGCTCTGCAACAGGTGCAGGTGTTGCGTTTGGAGGCCCACGCTCCATGGCTGCAGCAATCCTCTCCAGACTTGAGGAGATGGGCCAGAGAGGCTGCAGCAACATCGCCACCCGGCCAAGACGGGCATTTGCCGCATCCTGGACAGCTCCCGCTGGCGTGCGCCAGGCAAATCTGCCGTCATAATAGCAATCCGCCATGGAACAAGCATGCCTGCTCTTAAAGGGAATGTGAGATGACGCTCTAATTGGTTATTTTCACCTTATGCCCAAACCACACCTAGCTACTTCAGACCAACCCATTTAAGATTTGCGTCGGGCGCAACACTCATTTATCCCGCCGGTATAATAGCAACAGCGCTTGAGATCCGCCCACAAAGCTACTTGCGTTTTGCGTTTCATACTTGCGTTTCAGATTGTTAAAATAGGGCCCTAAGTCTTTAAGTCATCATGCCTCTATTCTAACAAAAACACTTATTGTGCTCAAGCATGTGTACATCATTATCATTACAAATCACATTAAAACTGTACTATAGCTTACAATCCTGTTAGGGAAAATTTTATTTAGTTTAACATTCCCATTTACATGACTAAAATATCTACTCTATATATCTTGAAAATTCAAAATGCTCCAAGACATCTGCGTTTCAGTTGGTAATATAACTAAAATACCAAACTCATTTGAAATTAAATGTAATCAAAGCCTGTGTCATGGAGTCTTGCGCAAAACTCAGTGCAAATACCATAGGACACATGTACCCCAAACAGTACACAACAGTAAACATGTTTTCCTTAAGGTCCAACATTACAAACTGGGGCAAACAAATCTGGAGCAGTAGCATTTTATGCTTCTAGCTGATTTTTCAAAGTTTGAATTTTGGGTACCAGCTCACTTCTACCCAGTTTGAGCATTACTTGCTGAATAAAGTTGAAAGTGTTTTTCATGCACTTGGGGTAGTCCAGGTGCAGGGCATAGATCTGTCCAAAAAGGACACAGAAGGCCTGAGGCAGGTTGGCCAGTTCATCCGTTACCACAGACCCTTCCAAGATAATGCCTACTCTGGATGCAGACCTGCCAACCTGTACATATTTTGCGTAGTAGATACGCATTTTGACAACAAAATACGGTGATACGATTTGTCACTTTAAACTACGCGAAAATCAGGTGACTGATTTTAGTTCACTCGTTGACGCGCAGCATAGATATGGACGCGCAGTAGCCGTCTCAGTCTAACACTTGATGGTAGTAGGCGGCTAAAACAGCGTAGTAGCCACGAGCATGCTGGAAAAAAAAAACTGAAGAAGAGTTTGACCAATCACAGCGTCGGGTTCCTTCCTCTAATGTCAAGCGGGGATATCGGCTACTGATAGCAAAACGAAAGTTAACAAATGTTATTCCTCTCTCATTCCCGTTTAGTTTTGTTGGTTTCTCCAAGGGAGGACAGTGCTTGCAAAGGTAAACTGATTTGATGTAGAAAGGTGAAATTGTGAAATGAGTTAATTTAATCTAACTTTGGAGAAATATTATTTATTTATATTATTATTATTATTATTAATAAAGACTTGCATTTGGTATATAAAGTCTTGGATTTTGTTACAAAGGTTATGTTTTGCCTTTCCTAAGATTAAGTACATACCGTAACAAAATGAAATGTTACTGATGTAGGTAATTAAAAACTGACCGGTGCCCGTCGCTGGACGCACCGGAGGGCCGAGACACTAAGTAAACACGTCTGTCTGACCGGTACCGGGGGGTTAGCGGTTAAACTGAGCGGAGGATGTGCGGAATGTGTTGGTGTCTGTTGGACGTTGGCTGGCCGCTCGGCGCCTTCAGACAAAGCTCAAGCGAACAGGCTAATGGCTTTTTAGCTAGCCAAACACCGAGCGGTAACATCTGCAAAGATTGGCTCTGTGAGCGCATCAATCTGCTCGGTGTGTGTAAACAAACAGAGCAAGCAGCCGCCCGACTCTAACATCTGTTGATCCGTGCAGGACTTCACTGTGAGCGGACTGTTTAGAGACGATGTGACCTGAAGGTAAGCGGTTAGCTGCTACTGTAGCAGAGCTGCAAGTAAACGCTGAACTGAGCTGTGTGTTTTCAGTGTTAAACACTGCTGCAGGTATTCATGCACAACTGTTGTTGGTGATTTACAGAGGTGGAAGACTTACTCAGATAATTTAAATAAAATGTTTTATTTAATTCAAGTAGCCTACTTGAACATAATTATTTTCTAGGGTTTAAAATGTGTATAGATTTGACATTTAATGGCACATTTTTTCCACGTGCGGGCCGCCGTGTTCATGAGCCAGAACTTCGACAATAAATCAGTAAGTTGCTACTCAAAAAAGTTTTTCAAGGTTGGCAGGTCTGTGGAGGGGTTGAGCTGGGTATTTTCTTGACCAAGGCAGGGAATTCCAACTGGAGTTTGACCGTAAGAGTCCTTGTCAGTTACATCCTAAAAGTGAAAGAAACGTATTGACAAGGAGAGGACATAAACATGCCAGTTAGACAATGGTGTTTTTTCCACCAATAAGAACCTGTGACTGTTTATAATGAAAAGCATTGTACAATATAAACTGCACTGAAAGCATATTAAAGGACGATACCAGTCTTGAATTTTTATCAAATGCCATATTTGGATCTGTACAGTATAGGTATAACACTTTGCCCCAAATATGGAGTTTACCCACTTTCAGTCACAGTCATGCTGAAACATTTTTTTGTGAACTCTCAGTGCCTTTCACCTTAATTGCTCTTTTTTTTAACTTTACGGTCACCAGTTGAAAGTAAAATTAGTCAGTTGATGACTGGAGCAACCAGAATCTAACAAGCGCACTCAGAACTCCCATTAGAGTTAAAGACCCAAAAACATTTTTACAACTTCTAACTGGTGACAGTAAAGTCAAAAAACTAATTGGGCAAATGTAAAAGTATTCATACAACCTTAGTTATTGGGAGCAATTTTCTACTTTTTTTCAATAGGATTGGGACTGAAAATGGGTAAGCTATCTTTTTTCTGCCATAAAATAGAGACTTAATGGAGAAACGGATGCTGATCAAATAATTCAAAAAATTAGTGGCAGTGTTCATTAACGGCAAAAAATTTGACAAATGAGCATGCACCTGCAACATTTACAAAAAAAATTATTAACTTACAGAGCATGTCTTGAAGAAGGCAGAAGAATCATCCGCCAAGATGAGAGGCAGTCCCCGAAGACATAGGCACCTGATGTCTGTTGGCTCAGTGGTCTGCAAGATTGTTGGACACAAGAGTTAAAACATATCTTGCTAAGGATACTCTCATGTATTTATCATAAATTCCAGAAATTCCCCACAATGTTTATGTACAAGAGGACAAAAGGAGAGGAAAATGGAGAGGACCGAAAAGAAAATTAGGAAATGAAGAGAGGAAGGGAGATGAGATAGGAAGGACGAAAGAAAAGGATAGAGAGCAGAGAAGAAATAAAAGACAACAGAGACAGGAAAGAGGTAGTAGACAAACTAACTAAATTGTCTGACTTAAAAGCTTGTAAAAGCTGGCCGGTCAGGCCTTTCTTCTTCATAAAGAGGTCCATCAGCCTTGGAGAGAAACGGTCAAGTTCATCAAAGAAATTGTGACTTGCAGACTTTTCCCCACCACTCTGGTGAACTCGTAACAAACCTGAAACAAAACATGTATTGCATAAGAAGCTAAAAAAAAGAATCTATGGAAAATTGTATTCAACATTACATTAACACATTCATCCTTTTTGTAAATTTGTGTACTCAACTGTAATACATACCTGGATTTCTGTGAAAAGAGCTGGCCATCGATGTAACATCTGGCTGATGGCAGGCTTCTTTTCTCCGAAGAGCAAACGTCAGGTCCATCGTTTTCTTAACAAGGGACCCATTTGGCTTTGTCTTCATCATTTCATTTACCAAAACCTGACGAGCTTCTTCCAGGTTGTGGTCATCCCTCCCCTATGGATAGGTAGGAAATTTATTTCCCCTTTCCTTGGCTTCTTTATGCCTTTGTGAGGAGGGTTGCCATTTGCAGTGTACCTTCCACATTTACCACCATTGACAGTGACATCAACTCTTCCAAGCTGGCGCATTTTGGTTGTATAATTACCCATCTTGAACTTCAGACTGTTCTTCCATCCATTCCAGCGTCCAGAGGATTTTTTTTGACACGGGTTGGTTTGTACTAAGGCTTTTGCTTCAAAATCTATGCTTTAAATGCATACATGATCTCAGCCAGTTTCTTAAGGATATCATGTTTCAACTCTTTTGTCATCTTAAGATAGGTTCCTTACCTGAGATACAACAGGTTACCTTGACGAAGTCTGTACTCAACATCAACCGAAAATTTGGGAATGTCAAATACCTCTGGCCACTGAAAACTTCTATCCTGAGAGGAGCTGGACAGCATCTCGTTGTCTGCCTGGCTGCTTGTGTCAGTATATAATTCAGTGTCTGCTGAAATTGGTACAAGCTCAATCATAGGGATGATTTTGATTGTTGGCTTCTCTGGGAGCTCAGAGAGATTGGTGAGGTTACACAGTTCATTGTTAAATTCAGGATCTTGGTACCTTAAGGTGAAACTCTAGTTCGCTTGGAGAGTGCCTTTGAGCCAGCCAATCAAATCATCAAGTGTGTCAGGTCGTTTTGTCGTCATCTTTCTTATATCTCCCTCGGAGAAAATAACCCTCACGGTTATATTCTGTTGCTCAGCCATCTGGGAAAAAATTGTAAAAGACAGGTATTTAGCAAATAACATATCGCCTCAGTGTTACCATAAGTTCTCCTTGTACCCTATATGCTGATAATGGGAAGACATCATTCAAATCTGACATCTGAACCACAACCAAAGAAGGGACCTCACTACAGACAAGTTGGTAATCTCAAATGCTCACAGTACGATGCTGTCATTTTGTGGCAAACAAACAGAATTTCTGTGTTAGCTGCCACAATCTTTTGAATCTGGGCAAATTCAGGGAGACCTGAGCATGAGCCAGTAGAAAGTATCATGCCTGGATGATATTTGATTCCATCTACACTGAACCAACCCAGGCTTTGTAATGTTTTGTGTGATTACTCTCTGAACAGTCAAAGGGAAAGAGGCAAGCAAAACTGGGGTAAACTGATGGTCTGAAAAAAGAGCTACAGCCAAGATGGTAACTGACTGCTTTCTGGTGTTTGGTAGCAAGGGTCATGGCAACATTTTTGTTTTGTGCGTGAATTGCCTTTTTAAAGAACTTGTGCTTCCCCTCAAAGCGCATTGTCCAAACATCAGACAGGGGACCAAATTTCCTTACAAGCTGAGGGTAATGTTCCACAAAGTGATGTTTTGGCCTTAAATGAAAATCTGGAAATGTTGACAGCAGCAGCTGTCTGTGCTCTGCTGTCTTACAGTCCAGGAAATGCAGTTTCTCCTCAGTATGCCTTTGGTGCGACAGCTAGCTCAACCACATCTTTGAGAAGCTTGACAATTTCCCAAGTGTTGTCACCCTCAGGGACACAGTGACCAATAAGAAATGGAAGGAGCCTTAAAAGACACCAATTCTCATGGGCATTTCCACCAACGGTCCTTTTGGCAAAAACTCCCTACAATAATCTGAGGTCGGTCTGTTTTGTCAGTAAATGTGTAGTCAAAGTACCTGATGGCCGGGGGCGCTAGCGAGCAGGCACTGGAGTAGGTCGCAAGTTCAGGGAGTTCTGCACAAAATTATCTTGTTTACCCTTTTAAATGGTGCTTTGGTCGACTATGTGATACAAAAAGACTATCTAAGGCTGTCCTGCATCTTCAAAGACGATTTACTCACTGTGATAGATGTGAAGCTGAACCAGGCACTCTGTCTCACATGTTTTGGCTCTGTCCAAAACTTGAAGATTTTTGGAAGTCTATATTTAAATTTATTTCCGACACATTGGGGACAGTCGTAGAGCCTGATGCCATGATCTCTGTATTCGGCATTGTGCCACAGCATTTTCACTTAAATCAAAACAACAAAAACCTCATAGACAGGCCTCCAGACTAACTTTTTTCACTAGGAGCACAGTGGCCTCCAACAAATTTTAGGGGCACACACCGTAAATCAACATACTAACCAAATATTCACATTTCTACTAATTTCCACTGTATTACTAATACATGCTTTGATAATAGATGCAGAGATTACAATGTGCTGTTTCAAATTCAGTGTTACTTTTGAAGATGCAACATCTAAAAGGTAAACTTTTCATCGCTGTCATGACAGTAAAAAAATATATTTTTTTATTATTGTATTTGGATATTATTTTCATCATGACCGTTTCTAATTGCTCTTTAATGTTTCATGTAAAGCACTTTGAATTGCCTTGTTTGCTGAAAGGTGCTGTAGAAATAAAGTTGCCTAGCCTTACAACCTCAGCCTGTCAGTCAGTCACCAGGGCAGAGAAACCACTGTTGTGCCTGCTCGTCTCCGAGGTAGTGTAACGTCAACAGCACCGCGACCGCTTTCGGCTAGCCATTAATATCATATTGCAGAAAACGCTGTCTGCGTGAAGTTATGAAAAACTGTAACCACACTTGAAACCACTTTATCTGCATTTCCGTGACTCACTGTGATTTCAACAAAACTGCAGAGCCGACGTATTTTGCATCGTCTGCAGCTCTGCGTGTGTGAGAGTGTGTGTGTTTGTATCAGAGCTCTGCTCTCTGTCAATTTTCAGAGAGGACAGATAGAAGTTTAACGTGTTAAAAAAAAAAAAAAAGGGGGGAAATTTACAGTCGCACATGTGCGACTGGATGTAAAATTCAGTCGCACACTCTAAAATTTTGGTCGCAAAACGCTCCAGTCTGGAGCCCTGATAGCATTTGCTACTCTTTTAGCTCAACGGCAGATACTGCTTAAATGGAAGGACAAGTCCCCTCCAACTTTTAAAATGTGGCTCATTAATTTTTTATACAATCTGACTATAGAAAAAAATAAGGTATGCTACTGCAATATTCGATGGGGTTCACCAATGGAAACACTCTGCATACATAGGCCACTCTCCTTTTAGCAGTTCCTAGGGATCCATCTTTGGCACAAAATGCAATTATGTTACTTTCTGACATGACACTGGTAACCTCTCTCACAACTGTTTCATTAATGTCAACATAATATTTCTTTAGTACGCCCCTCACTCTGTTATGCAGAAGTGGCTGTGACAGCTTATTGATTTCACAAAGCTGTCGTATGTAGGATTCCCTTAGGGTACAGATTGATCATTGGCAAATTATCAAAGATGTTTTATCAATATTAATAAAGTTATGAATATGGTTATTAATAACTCTATCAAATCGACAAAACGATCAAAACGGGGCACCACCCTGCAAATCAGGGACCAATAATCAAACTGTGGATCAGTCTCATTTCTGTGTAAATCCTTTAAAAGGGAAATAAGGGAAGGGGTGAATCCGAGCAACGGACCTGATTGACCAGCAGTTGATACAACCAGTACACAAATAATCACAAGCAACTGCTAATTAAGCATAATAAGATTTATTAACGTCGCAATTATCAGTAGCTAAACAATAATTCTTCAATAATAAACTCATATACCTTTTTATAATATCACAACCAAAAACAAAGCAAAACAAAAGCAACATGGACACGTCTGTGTGTGTGTGTGTGTGTGTGTGTGTGTGTGTGTGTGTGTGTGTGTGTGTGTGTGTGTGTGTGTGTGTGTGTGTGTGTGTGTGTGAGAGAGTGAGTGAAAAAGGAGGGGCGGTGTCGGAGTATAGTTCTCAACACCAAAACAACTCCAAAGATGGCTGCTCCTGTGAGCTGCACAAAACTATTTAGCCTCGAGAGGGCGGTAGTGGTGCTGGGTGCACGGGCAGGGGCCGAAGAAGCCAGGTTTGTTAGGCAACGGCACAATGCATGCTTAGCCAATATGGTAGCTAGTTCCTGTTTAGCTCTTTTACGAACGTAAAAGATTCCCTGCAGATTCCACGTGTGAGGCTAGATTACAGCTTTAGCTTGGGAGCTACGCGGCTAGCCTGTGTCGTGTGTGTGTGTGTGTGTGTGTGTGTGTGTGTGTGTGTGTTAGTAAAAGGAGAAAGAGAAGAAGAGTAAAGAAAAGAGGCACTATGATCTCAGATATTGATAACGGCCAGCTCAGTGGCTTCACAGCTGATTCATCGCGATTCTATCGCAGACAGTAACTAAACTCCATGAAAGGAGTGAGCAGATAGGTAGCGATTACGGTTTCAACCCAGCTACTTAACACAACATGAATCAAACGGTATAATGATCGGTTATACATTCACAGCACAGATTAATAATCATATATGGACAATGTACATGATTAAATCAGATCACATTAATGGCAAAAGTGGAAGCGAACCCTTTGCTCATTAGTAACAAAACAAAACGCACTAGTTCTAATATCTGCCCCAGAACTGTGTAAAAGCCTCCTTACGGTACATACGTTGTTTGTCAGTTAAGTCTCTTGGCCAGAGCTTAACGGTCCGTTTAGCCCGAAGCAGAGGGCGAACGTATTCCAGGTCAACCAAACAAGAAACAGACGTAGTCCTTTTCTTAAATCCAGGCTGATTAAGCCCGCTGCAGATGAAGGAATACTTCGGCCAGTATTCCTCGGATCCCCTTTGTATATCAGGCCGATATAAACTTCGTACCAGCGAGGTGATGCTGCTTAGCTAGCCCGGAACTAGTATGCTCCCTATCGCGACCGGAGTCACCGTGGAAAAGCAAAGAGAACACACGCCCGACAGCTTTTATCCTTCCTCCGCCTCCTAGTGGCGGGTGGTGCATTCAAGGCCCGACAGCCAATGGGAAAACTGCAACCTGGTCAAAGGTGTGAAACAGTTCTTTGTCTCACCGCCAGTCTGCCTTGTCCCACACGTGTTAAATGGTGAATCCCCATTTTAGGGATTCTGCTTCCAAGTAGCAGCCTCTAGGAGTTTGGTGAAACTGGCTTTGGAATTTACATGTAGGCCAAGATCCTTTGTCAAATCACTGTTTAACCAACTCTTGGTCCCCAACACGTATTACTTCTTGCACAGCACTCTCTGGTGCAGGACAGTTTGCATCTTTAACAGAAAAGATGCTAAGTTGTGCTCAAGCTGTTTTTCTAAATCACGAAGATCATTCTCACTGGCTTCTTCACTGACCTCTTCCAACTCCTCCATATCGTCAGCATGTGACATTTGGTCTTTCTTTTTTGTGTATTTCTTTTTGTTTTCAAACCAATGATGTTCCTGGTGCACTTTACTCTTGCGTGCTTTGAAAGTGGAGTAGATACTGGTTTCAAAGTTACATGCTTTATACAGGCACTTGACTTTATGATTTACTTTTAAGTGTGCAGGTGAGTAAAGTAGACAGTCTGAGAACAAGACTCGGCAAACCCACATGACAGACAGCAAAATGTAACTGGTACATCTACACTTGGTTGCTGCTGATCAGGAGTTTTGGTATGAAGGTGGGATAAATGTACTTTTAGTACTTTTTAGAGTGATTTAAATGTACATGGACTGTAGTGTAGATAAGGGGTAGATGCTCAGTCTAGGTGCTAGTTATAGGGTTATCACTAAGTTCACACAGGTGTGTCGGCCAGAACACAACTTAAGGCCAAATACCCCATGCATAAATAAATGAAGAGCTGAGAGATATTCTTTTCCGTTTATTTCTTCTTCTTTCCTTTGTGTACGTGTGAGTGTGGTTTCTATAAAGGAGAGGAACAAAATACAAATGAATAAAGGAAACATATGTATACACTCATTCCTTCTTACGCACTAATATACATTACCGAACATAAATAAACAATAGTCAACATATGGCTATATATCTCTTAAACTCAAATAATGCAAGCAGAGAAAAGGGATATAAACACTTATTATATGGGATTCTCAAGAAACTAAAATATAAAACATGTTTTCAGTTATTTCACACTTTTTTGTTAAGTACATAATTCCATATGTGTTCATTCATAGTTTTGATGCCTTCAGTGAGAATTTACGATGTAAATAGTCATGAAAATAAAAAGGAAACACGTGAATGAGAAGGTGTGTCCAAACTTTTGGCCTGTACTGTATATAAAAGCATCCAAAGAGCACCATGTTATGGGACCTTCAAATTTAGATTCTTCAAAGTAGCCACCTTTTTGCATTTTTATTATTAAGGGAAAACATTCCACTAATTAACCCTGACAAAGCACAGCTGTGAAGTGAAAACCATTACAGGTGACTACCTCATGAAGCTCATTGAGAGAACACCAAGGGTTTGCAGAGTTATCAAAAAAAGCAAAGGGTGGCTACTTTGAAGAATCTAAAATATGACATGTTTTCAGTTATTTCACACATTTTTGTTAAGTACATAATTCCATATGTGTTCATTCATAGTTTTGATGCCTTCAGTGAGAATCTACAATGTAAATAGTCATGAAAATAAAGAAACACATTGAATGAGAAGGTGTGTCCAAACTTTTGGCCTGTACTATATGTCCTCAGGCCTGGACTCTTGCTGATTGTGGGAAATTTCAAGCAGATATAACAATGTACACTGTAGTTACAGCCACTTTCTCGTTCATCGCTAGACTCTCAAAATGGCCGCCACGCCCACACTGTTGGACGAAAAGTTTTTCTTTAAATAACTTTACATCTTGAAGGTGTTGTGATGGTACAGACCAAATTTGATGTCCATCGGATGAAATCTTAAAGTTCGTTAAAGTCTAGCACCTTGACCTTTAGCAAACATCGGTGAATATTGAGAGGTTTGATGCACAAGGTCTGTGGTACTCTGCCATAGCAAATGTAGTGGTTAACCGTTCATCTCCATGCATATGGAAATGGACAGCGTCCGATGCGAACACACACGCCTATTAAGTAGATAACAAAGCCGCAATGTAGGCTTTCAACTCAGGACAGCGCCACTTCTCACAAATACAGATAGGATTGGAGATGAAAAGATTAACGGGCACGTAACCGCAAGCAGCTTCGTGAGAAATTTAAGAATCAATGACACCAACATAACCAATCACACTATGACAGACGCTCCACTCAGCGCCAACTGCAATGTTTAATTGCACGGTATCAGCTCCTGTGAATGGTGTTGATTCTGGATTGAAAAAGTTGGAGAAAAGAGTTACATTTGTCCTCTCTGAAGGTTGTAGAAACTTTGTCAGGTGGGTTAAGAACTTTTATTGTAGAACAGTAGGGGAGCACGCGAAAACCAAAATGATAGGTGGTAAACCTCAGTAAATATTGAGAAGTGTGAGCTGCAAGGTCTGTGATACATTCCCATTGCAAATATTACATTAACATTGATTAACAGGGCCAAAACACTTATATGTTGATTATAGCGCCCTCTAATGGCCGATCTTCGCCAAATTTGGTACAGATTCTCAGAGTGGCATGCCGAACGAGCATCACCATTTTCGTGTGGATTGCATTTACTGTGGCAGAGATATTGGGGGCGCTATAAGCATATGATATGTTGGGTGTACGGTGTGGGAGTTATAGCACCACCTAGTGGTGGAAGTGGGTCAATTGTTGCGCTTGAGGTCCCGCACTATCTGCCGTGTGCTGAATTGCTGCGGAGCTCTCCGGCGTCCGGCAAAAATAGAAGCTCTGCGTATCTACTGCGGAGGTTATGCAGCCAGTGGAAATACACACATTGACTTTAATGGAAACCTAATGACTCCGTCGCCGTTTCGGAGCCGTTCCGCAGCCATTACATCTGGTGGAAATCCATGGTTACAAAAACAATAGGTGCCTCGGGCCTTGCACTTTTGTGCTCGGGCCCTAATAACTAGAACTGCAAGCAGTTATGATGGGGTCGAAGCCTCCGTTGCCAGTCTCCCCCGACGCATGTGCGAAAGTGGAACCCAAAGTTTGGCGGTGGGGAGGCAAACGTCAGTATATATCAAGAGGTGTGAGACGCTAGGAAAGAGTTTTTTGTCATTTTTTGTCATTTGTCCACTGTAAACGTAGAAACTTTGTCAGGTGGGTTAAGAAGTTTGTTTATTGTAGAAAACCAGGGGAGCACGCAAAAGCAAAAACCAAAACGTAACAGTAGGAGGTAAACATCAGTAAATATTGAGAAGTGTGAGCTGCAAGGTCTGTGGTACATTCCCATTGCAAATATGCCATTAACATCGATTGAGTAAAAGGGCCAAAACACGTCTACGTTGATTATAGTGATCCGATCTTCGCCATATTTGGTAGAGAATCTCAGAGCGGCATGCCGAACGAGCATCACAAATCATCAGCAATGAAAAGGGAACTCCCTGCTGAGTTCAATGATACCTCACACAAGACTCTACCTTAAAAGGGTCACCAGTTATGAAAGGGGGCGTAGGGGGTGGGCCAAACCAATGAATAAGGAAGTCTGTTGAGTTCAATTATACCTCACACAAGGTTCTACATGAAACGGGTCATAAGTTATAAAAAAGGGGCGTGGCTACAGCATATTGGACGGGTCAAACCATCAGCAATCAAAAAGAAACTCTGCTGAGTTCAGTGATACCGCCAACCCGGTCTCACGGCAGTTTGTGTAAATGTCAACGTTATTCTTAATCTATTGATACGTGTTCACAGAGACGTTTTTCTCGTTTTTTACGTGTAAATGTCACGTTATTTTTCTCGTGTTCACTGAGACGTTTTTCTCGTTTTTTACGTGTAAATGTCACGTTATTTTTCTCGTTTTTTACATGTAAATGTCACGTTATTTTCTCGGTGAAAGGACGCAGAGAGGCGGCCGAAAAGGACGCTCCATAAGCCGCGAGGCGGCCCGCTGGGGAGGCGCCACAAAACGGTATGGCGGAGGTTGGGTATAGGAAAAACTTTACCGGGAAAGGGCGCCTTAAATGTCGAAACTTAGGGTATTTTGGAGCTAAAAGCAGTTGCTGGTGTTTTTAGTCTTCCTAGCCCTTACAGAAGGTTTTGCATCCAGCCTAGAAGTCCAGAGTTTTTTGGGTCTTTGTGAAATTAATCCATACTGTTACATCCAAGATTGATACACTGTGTGTAAGAAATGTTAATAGTTTGTCCATTATGAGTTATAATGTTCAATATGTTTATGTTAAAATATATAGAACTGTAGATGTGTTGCTCGTTGGGCATGCCGCTCTGAGGATTTGTACCAAATTTGGCAAAGATCGGCCATTAGTGGGCGCTATAATCAACATAAGTGTTTTGCCCTGTTAATCAATGTTAATGGAATATTTGCAATGGGAATGTATCCCAGACCTTGCAGCTCACACTTCTCAATATTTACTGATGTTTACCTCCTACCGTTACGTTTTGGTTTTCGCTTTCGAGTGCTCCCCTGGTGTTCTACAATAAACAAACATCTTAACCCACCTGACAAAGATTCTACAACCTTCACAGTGGACAAATGTAAATTTGTCTTTTCTCCCACTTTTTCAATCCAAACTCAACACCATTCATAGGCGCTGATACCATGCAATTAAACATTGCAGTTGGTGCTAAGTGGAGAGTCTGCCATAGTGTGATTGGTTATGTCGGTGGCATTGATTCTTAATTTCCCACAAAGCTGATCGCCGTTACGTGTCAGTTAAACTTCTCATCTCCAAATCCTATCTGTATTTGTGAGAAGTGGCGCTGTCCTGAGTTGAAAGCCTACTTTACGGCTTTATTATCGAGTTAATAGGCGCGTGTGTTTGTGTCGGCCGCTGTCCATTTCCTAAGGTTTTGAAATGCAAACAACTTTTGACTATTTTTATTTTTTTTTTAAATGACGTACGCCTGTGAGCACCTACAGAGGAAAACATCAATCTGCGCCTATGACACCATATACAACAACCTGACCACCCCCCCTGCTCCTTCAACCACCACACCTGCCTACCCCCTCCACCCTCTGTCACTCTCTCATTTCTCTCTGCTGTCCCCTGTGGTCAGGGGGGTTAAGAAGTTTGTTTATAGTAGTGAATTGTTAAAAGTAGTCTGTATATGCATGGAGATGAACTGTTAATCACTACATTTGCAACGGCAGAGTACCCCAGACCTTGTGCATCAAACCTCTCGATATTCACCAACGTTTAGGTCGGGTCCAGGCCTGAGGACACCTACAGGCCAAAAATTACTTTTGGTCATAGCGCCCCCCGCTGGCACCAGGAAATCTGCCTTATATGACAAACATCATCCGATTTGCATGAAACTCAGAATGTGTGGTCTACATGTGATACTGAGCCGCCCCCTATAATGTGACCACGCCCACTTACGCAGGCCACGCCCCCTTTGATAACAGGTCATTGAGGTGTCATTGAACTCAGCAGAGACTTCCTTATTCATCGGTGATGGTTTAGCCCGCCCCCTATGCTTAAGCCACGCCCCCTTTCATAACATTTCAACAGTTTAAGGTAGACCCTTGTGTGAGGTATCATTGAACTCAGCAGAGACTCCATTCTTCATTGGTGATGGTTTGACCCGCCCCCTATGTTTAAGCCACGCCCCTTTCATACATGCTGACCCATCTAAGGTATAGTCTTGTGTGAGGTATCATTGAACTCAGCAGAGACTTACATTTTTAATTGGTGATGGTTTGGCCCTCCCCCTATGCTTTAGCCACGCCCCTTTTCACAGCTAATGACCGTATGACGTAGAGTCTTGTGTGAGGTATTGTTGAACTCGGCAGGGAGTTCCCTTTTCATTGTTGACGATTTGCGGTGTCTGAGTGCCGCGCAAATGCACGGTCGCAAGGAGCAGCGTCCGCCGGTAACCCTGACGCGTGCCGAGGCGCGAGGGCCCGTCCATCGCTGCTCGCAGCTTTAATTATTTGTTGTTCCTACAACTTAGATAAGCGACAAGACTTTTGTCAGGCACTGTATGTCTGGAATGATTAGAGTAATATGTGTATTAAATCTGGTGAAGATCGGAGCAACTATGTCCAAGTTAAGGCCTTCCATGCATTAGGGGGCGCTATGGAGCCCGCTTAAAGTATGGGCCAAATCGCTGAACAGTCTCGCAAATCTAAATATCACCATATACAACAACAGCCGACAAAGGGCGACAAAGCAATTTGGGTCAGAATTAATCAGACCCCACCATTGTGTCAGTTTGAACCCTGTAAATGTACCGGGTATTTATTTCAAATACAGGTACCACAGTATTTGCTGGTAGATTACAATAAGAGAATACGGTAGTTTAGTAAAACACATTACTGGTTTGCAGCACACCAGTATCTGATTAATGTTACAGACTGTAGCTATTTGTTTCTAGCTCCAGGCTAACTTTTTTCCTCCCACCTCCAGCTAGCTAGCTGTGCTCTGCTCTGGTCAATACAAAGGATAGATAAAAATGATATATGTGTGTGTGTGTGTATATATATATATATATATATATATATATATATATATATATATATATATATATGTAGACAATATAAACAACAATAATAAAAATATATAAAAAAAATATGTAAGAAGACATCAATTTAGTCAGAGGTTTCAGGGAAAAAAAGCTCAACAGTATCTACAATTTTAATAGATAGATAGAGTTGGTGCGTTCAAAAAAGTAAGACTCCAAATCCGTCCAAAATCTTTTGGAGATTTCACAAGCAAAAAAAAAGGTGAGATATTGTTTCAATATTCTGTTTACAAAATGTGCAGGAAGAATCAATGTCAGTAAATCTAGCAACAAGGTGATTAGTAGGGTATATGTTATGTAAAATTTTGAGGTGTACTTCCTTGGCTTTGTTAGAAACACAATACTTATACGGTAGAAGCCAAGCCTTTCTCCAATTTATGTTTACAATTTTGGATCTCCACACAAACTTGCCCCTTGGCACAACTGCATTCTTTCTCTGTAAAATTTGGCGAATATGCTTATTGTTACATTTTATGTATGTTACTTCAATTCCATCCAATGATAGTGAAGGCTGTGATATAACATGTGCATCATAGGTTAAGTAATTTTATATAAGTAGAATTAAACCATTTGGGATTGCACGAGTTAAGGAATTAAATTCTCTGAAAGGAATTGGAAAATTGTGTACATTCATAAATTGTTCATAGGACGGCATATCACCAGATTCATCGAAAAGATGAAGGCTTGGACCCCATAAAGGATGAAGGAACACGCCGACTTATTGGGAATTTCGCTTATTCACCGTAACCCCCAGAGTAAGACAAGTCGATACATACCCTTCTCATCTCCGTGCGTGCTGTAAGGCTGTCTGACGGCTCCAGCGGCATCAGGCCAGCACAGAACATGCAGGTGAATGGTTCCAGTAATCCTACTGCTCCGAATAAGTGACAAAATAACGCCAACATGTTCCTATTTACATGTTGTGATTTATAGAGTCACAGCGTGTACAAAAAACAACGTAACATGAGACACAGCCGTCTTCTAACTGTAAACAAACCGGGAACTATATTCTCAGGCGGAAGAATATAGTACTTGGGCGGAGTGATATGCTCGCAGCAAGCCTGTCTGAGAATATAGTTCCCGGTTTGTTTACTGTTAGAAGATGGCTGTGTCTCATGTTACGTTTGTTTTTTGTACACGCTGTGACTATACAAATCACAACATGTAAATAGAAACATGTTGGCGTTATTTTGTCACTTTTGTCCCCATTCGGAGCAGTAGGCTAGTTGGAACCAGTTACCTGCAGGGTCTGTGCTGGGCTAAGCTAATGCTGGAACCATCAGGCAGCGTTACAGCACGCACGGAGATGAGAAGGGTATGTATCGACTTGTCTTACTCTGCGGGTTACGGTGAATAAGCTAAATTCCCAATAAGTCGGCGTGTTCCTTTTAAGAATGTGATTTAAATCTCTATGGAACCAATTAGGAAAAAATAAGGATTTGTTCCTAATGACTATGTTACAATTGTTCCAGAGGAAGGTCTTGTGCGGTGAAAAATTGTGGACAAAGGCTAGCTTCCAAGCTAAAAGGGCTTGCTGATGGAATTTTGATAATTTAATTGGCAATTTATTTGGCAGAAAATTACATTTTAAAATGAAGGAAAGACCTCCAATTTTGTTAAAAATGTAATTTGGGATAAAGTACCAAATTGACTCGGGGTTTTTAAGACATCTTTTTAACCAATTAATTTTAAAGGTGTTCACAGTGTCACTGAAATTTAGGACTTCAAGACCTCCTTCTGCTTTACTACTGGAAAGTACATTTTTCTTTAGCTTGTGTGACTTATTTTTCCAAATAAAATCCAGAAAAATTCGATTTACGTCAGTGATTGATGAGTTATTTACGAATAAGGATAAAGATGGATACACAAAACGAGATAGACCCTCTGCTTTAGAGAGGAGAACTCTGCCCAAAATAGACAAATCCCTTTGAAGCCAGATGTTAAAAATATTCTTTTTTTTTTTTTTTATTCTACTTGAAAAATTTAGATGTTGTCTAGCAATAAGATTTCTAGTTATAAATATCCCCAGATACTTAACAGAATCCTTAACTGGGATATTTTCAATAACACAATCATCTCAACCATGTAGAGATAAGATTTCACATTTGGACATATTCAATCTTAAACCTGAAGCCTTGGAAAATTGATCTATCAAGTGAATAGAGTGATATAACTGGTTCTTGTTCTTTAGGAAAATCGTAGTGTCATCTGCCAATTGGGAAATTTTTAACTCCTTACCAAATATTGAGATTCCTTCAAAATTTCTGTCAGATGTAATTTTAAGCGACAATAATTCGGTGACCAAAATAAATAAGAAGGGCGAGATAGGGCAGTGATAGGACGCCAATTATCAATTAAAAGAGGTTCTTTGTCAGGTTTGGGGATAAGAGATATGATGCCTTGTTTCATTGTAGCTGTCATCTCCCTGACTGATGCATTCTTTGTACACACATAATAGAGAGTTATGAAGGTATTCCCAAAAGTGTACATAAAATTCAACAGATAGGCCGTCAATTCCTGGAGATTTGCCCTTCTTCATTGAAAAAAGTGCATCTTTAATTTCATTGACTGACAGGTCAGATTCACATAGTGATTTAAATTCCTCATCAATCGAAGGGATGAAAGCTTGAAGATTATTCAAAAAATTTGCACAATCACTAGCATTAAATTGTGATTCATATAAATTCCTATAAAATTTGGTGACAAAATTAGAAATTAGCTTTGGATCTTTAGAAGGAACTCCGTCAATATTAAGGGCAGATAAAGATTTTCTTTTAAAATTTCTCTTCTCAAGAGCAAAAAAGTAACTGGTGTTCTTCTCCCCTTCTTCAAGCCCTTTGGCTCTTGACCTAATGAATGCTCCTTTTGCCAAGTCTAGATAAATTTGGTCCAGCTGTAGCTGGATTTTCCTTATTTCGAGTTCTTCTTCCAAATTAATGTTTACTTTTGTCAGTAAAAGGTGAAGTTTGTGCATCAATTCAGCTTCTACCTTACTTTTTTCTTTTTTTAGTTCCTTACTTCTTTTAACCGCAGCACATCTGGCTTTTCTATTTAAAGAATTCCCATTTTATCCTGTAGTTGTCGTTAAGGTCGTCATTGAGGAGTTCTTCTGCTAGTTTTTTGATAGTCATTAAAGGAATCATCCTTCAAAAGAGTTGTTGAATTTCCAATACCCTCGAAAACCTGATGTCTCCTGAGTAGCACTTAATTTCAAAATAATTTGTTTATGGTCAGTTAATGGGGCGTAAAGATGATTAACTTCTTTCACGAATTGAAGGATAGATGATGAAGTCAAAAAAATATCAATTCTAGATTTTAAAGTAAGTCTTCTGTTACACCAAGTGAAGTCTTTGGTAATTGGATTGAAGAAACGCCATGCATCAGTCAAGGAAAGGTTGGAGCATAGAAATGACACAAGGTTATTGCACTGTGAAGATTGACTAAGCCTAGGGGGGTCTCTATCTAAATCATCATCAGGACATTCATTAAAGTCTCCACAAAGAATTATAAAAGAACCCTGGTACTTAATATTCAGATCTTTCAATTTGGATGCTATTTCAGTAAATAAGACCTTGTTAGAAGCGTGGGAATTAAACCCATATATATTACAAACAATAAAGATAGCATTGTCTTGTTTAATTATCAGCGTAATCCATCTACCATTTTGAGAAGAGACCGTTTCAAGAATATCCCCTTTAAATTTATGTATTAAAATTAAAACCCCTGCTGAATGATTAGTACCATGGCAAAAATGAGCTAAATTACCCCACTGAGGGCTAGATTTATCAAGCCGTTTGCGCCTGTTTCCAGGCGCTAATTGGTCGCAAAGACGGACGTAACTGATGCGGGCTATTTACAAACGGGGCGCACTTGGGTAAAATCGCAGATTGTCTGCCACATGAGCGAGAAGAGACAAGTTGCGCTTTTAATATGCGTTCGTGGGAGGGTCATGGGGAAAGTGGGAGTTCCACCCAAAAAGGTGGGAGGATAAGCGCAAAGTGCGCCTAATTATATATTCTGTGGTATTTACAAAGACTGTCAGTAGGAGCGCGCCTCTATTCTGCGGGGGAAATTCTCCGCCTCTTAAAAGCAGGTCTGAACCAGCCGCAATCGAGTTTCCTCGTAAACCTTTATGCCGCTGGTGAAATGGCAACAGTAATCTGAGCAAGACGAAGACATAGGCGAGGCTGAAAATATCGTTAACACAAGAATTACACTTTCAGTGAACACAACATCATTTAGCGTTACAGATCAAGCAGCCATGCAATATTAGAGTTACTGGAAGAAATCAAAGATGAAATTGAATCTCCCACTCAGCGTTCACATCCCATTCCAGCATTCCATATTACAAATATATCGGCATCAGGATCATTTCAAACAGTCAAAGCATCAGCAGTGGGAATATCGCAGTCTGCACCCAGCCATATCATAGCACCAGTAGCGCTTTGCTACAGCGCAATTTACGGTATAGTGGGCGGGAAAAGACGCTGATTGCCTGATGGGTGTCAGGGTTGATAAATACTACGCAAAATGTGGAAGCATAGCGTGCGCTATTACCGAACTAGCATAAACGGACGCAGCGCAAACTGCGCCAGTGTTAGTAAATCTGGCCCTGAGTCTTCCAGAATTTGGCATCTGATTCACAAGAATGTGTTTCCTGAAGTAAAATAAAATCAGCCTCAGTTCTCTTGCACAGAAAGATTGCTTTCCTCTTAGTAATATCCCTGATACCTCTGACATTTAAAGACATAACATTTAGAGAATTAAACATAAAATCCATACAAAAACTTTTATGAAAAAAGGAATACCTGTAAATCACTTGAGCACCAAAAAACTTGAAAAGTACTAAGACAATCCACCAAAAAGGAGGTGGAGCTTAACAACCATTTAACTTGGCATTAGGGCTGGGCGATATGGAACAAAAGTCATATCCCGATATATTTTGGCTGAATATCGATATACGATATATATCCCGATATTTTTTCCGCAAAGTGAGAGCAAATGTTCAGTCAAAGCCCAAATCAAATATGACATGTCACAAGTAGTTTCATAGAAACAGTTGCAAAATCAAATAAATAATAAACCGGTTTCTTCACCTGTTTCATGATTAAATGCTCAGCTGTTCAAAAAACAATAAAATGTAAACCTAAATACTGTATAACAGGAGTACCTTTTTTGAAATCAAAGCTCCATAGGCTATTTGTGATTCGTTACATAGGTCAATTAAGCTTTTGATATTAATATAATCTACTTTGTTCAAAATGTAATGCCTCATGCCTGTAAGCCTAGGTTTATAGTCCCATTCTTCCACTTGATACTGCTTCCACTTAAAGGTCCCATGACATGGTGCTCTTTGGATGCTTTTATATAGACCTTAGATGTCCCCTAATACTGTATCTGAAGTCTCTTTCCCGAAATTCAGCCTTGGTGAGGAACTACAGCCACTAGAGCCAGTCCCACAATGAGCTTTCCTTAGGATGTGCCATTTCTGTGTCTGAAGCTATTGAGGAGGAGAGTGGGAGGGGCAAGGTGGAGGGTGGGGGTGTGGCCTTGACCAACTGCCACTTTTCTCGTTTGAAAGCCATGATGTCTCTCTCTCATGGGTTGGCCAAATTCTCTGGGCGGGCAAAGCAGAGAAAGGGGAGGTAACCTTGCTTGTTATGACCTCATAACAAGCAGATTCCAAAACGGCTCATCTGAGCTTTCATTTTCTCAAAGGCAGAGCAGGATAACCAGGGCTCGGTTTACACCTATCGCCATTTCTAGCCACTGGGGAACCATAGACAGGCTGGGGGAACTCATATTAATGTTAAAAAACCTCATAAAGTGAAATTTTCATGCCATGGGACCTTTAAGTAAACTAAAAGATGAACTATCGACTACAAAACAAAGAAACTAATTAATGTGTTAATACAAAGAATATTTATTATGATCGGTTCACAGATCTGAGTCCAAACGGAAACTTCACCCTTCTGAACTAAGAGTTTCTGCTTCAAGGTGAAGTTTAAACAGATTAAAATGTCCAGGCTCATTCCTCCACTATTTATTTCTGTATGTATTTATGCGTTACATGTAATTTTAACGGGCACTGAGCTCCAGATCCTGCAGCCGCAGACGGTCTCTGCTGCCCCGCTGTAGCTTCTCTCCGTCCGCCTGCCGCCGGCAAACTTAGTGGAACTTTCCACCGATATCGACATACAGGTCATCCTGGACTATGTGTAAGATCCTACCGATCACAACTCTGTCTTTGGCTGGTCCGATCTGGATCAGCGGGGACCGGCGCAGCAGCGAGGCGAAGCTATGTTTTTGCCCTGGGGAAGAGACGCTGCGGCCGGCCACGGAGCTCTCCGCCTCCCGCTGCCGCCGGAGCTCAGATTGCTGGTCGAAGGCGGCATATATAATCATAAAACACATTGTCACCTGTTAAATGTTATCCATTGCTGTTTGTTCTTTTCATTTCCTCTATCGAACATAATTAAGCAGTACAAAAGTCCGGCATCTTTAGCGTTGATCTGAATGCTTCGGACCCCTGTTCCAAGATGGCGGCGGTTTTGACGTATGTTTAGAACCTCAAGGTGACATAGTGTATATATCTATGGGAGCAAGGATCACATTTGAACTATATCGATATATGCGATATGGTCTAATTCCATATCTCATTTAAAAATATATCGATATATTTTTTATTTCGATATATCGCCCAGCCCTACTTGGCATAACAGATAGTGACAGAGAAGGCGATGTTCTTTCCGTTTATGAAGACAAAAAGGCAGCGAAAAGACGCCTTCTTTCCTTCTTCTCTTGCTTTCTTCACCAAGGGCCACAGCTTCTCTCTGGCTGCTTTCTCTTCAGGAGACAGTGCTTCGGTGAGCCTTAAGTTGTTGTCCAGAAGAAACTTTGAGCCTTTCGCCTCCTTCCAGACAGCATCACGAAAACGACACATTGCAAAAAGGATGATGGTTGATCTATTCGAGCCGTCTTGTCGTCGCTGCCCGATGCGATGGACGATGTCGACCCCATCCTTCAGGCTGTCACGAACATTAGGAGCCACTTTTCCCAAGATCTCAATGATTCTGCTTCTGATATTTTCTTCATCTTCCTCCTTCACGCCGTGAATCTTCAGGGACCATCTTTCGGCTGTAACTCTGGCAGTCAGAGATGTTTGCCTTCAGAGTTTTATTTTCTGCTTGCAATAAATTGATCTCTTTTTTCATGACTTCCAATGTGTGTTTCTGTTGTTTAACATCCAAAGTAAGCTGCTGAACGGTCGAAGTTAGCTTTTCCATCTGTTTCGAAGTTGACTCAGTCGTTTTTTCTATAGCAGATATTTTCCGAAAAGTCTCATCATGTTTCCCAGATAACACAAGGATGGCTTCTAAAATCTCTGCAGTCTCCCTGTTGTCACGTTTTACCTTTTTTGTTGGAGGTTTTAACGGAGTATCTGGCAATGGAGCTGCAAGGGTCTCGAATTCAACTTGTGCGTCTGGACTTGCCTCAAACCAGTCACCATCCTTTTCCTTTTTCCGCTATTTTCATCCAGGTCCCGCATCTCAATAGGGTTGTTGCTAGCTTCATCCACGTTTAGCATGTTTGGAGTAATGTTAGCGTCGTCAGCTTTCTCCAGTCTCAAAGTCTTTTTGCTTTTCCTTTTGGCCATTCAAGTCCAACTTAGCTCTATATGTATAAGGTGTCACTTATCTGTGTTGCCTTCTAGTAGTATTTAAAGTTTCATCGGTTAGTTAAACTCAAACCCTACGCCAGCCAACGTCAACTGGCGGCCCGCGGGCCACATCCGGCCCGCCAAAGCTTTTAGTCTGGCCCGCAGAATAATCATGAATTCACAAAATGTAAAGAGGAAAAAATGCGTTCTGTTATTTATCATTTCAAACATTTAGAGCAAAAACCCAGCCCACTGTATTTGCATCTCTATTCACATGCCGGGATTTTGTACAGCGATTCCCGAGTTCCACACACACAGATGAGCCGAGATATGTGTGCGTTAAAACACACACACACCGCTGAGCCGAGACGTGTGTGCGTTAAAACACGCAGCACCTGACTGGGAACGATACAAAGAGGGCAGATGAACTCACGCTAGTCTCGTTACTGTAAGTAGGCTACAATTAAACCTTTGTGAGTAGAAAGTCAATACTTATCAATGCACTCACCTGTGTATACCGGCATAAACATGTAGAAAGCGATATTAAATCTGCTCAGTCCACTCTTGTTCACCGCGCTGTTTTACGCAAACACAGCTCTACTCTGCAAATAACGAATTTTTACAAACAAGCTAAAACAAAAGCTGTCGGTTTGTAGTCTAACTGTTTATCTTAGTTTGCCGGGAATCTGGAAATTTGGACAACGTCTTGTAAACCTCACTGCTGGCTGAACAAACCAAACTCTCCGCTGGAGCGGTAAATCTATGGAGGTATTATAAGACCAAAACAAATACATGTGGCTACTTAATATGCACGTGAATGATGATGCTGGTTGTATTATTTTGCAACCTGACAAGCACGGTTTCTTTCTGCAAGCATTTTCCACCAATCAGGACGCCGCTTACTACAACAATGTTTCCATAATCGCAGACTTTAACCATCACTCCTCAGTGAACTGCCTCCTAGTCTGAGATCTTTTTTTAGTTAAAGAGCCAGTTATCATTATGGAGTTTCCATGTTTTTTAGGAGTTTGCTCACACTAATACATCTAAAGAAATATAGCATTAATTCAGTAAGATTCTGGCCCTTGGAAAAATCTAGTTGATGACCCCTGCCCTACGCGTTACCTGACAGAGCAAAAAGACACACAACCACCTACATCGCCGCCATCTTGGCCCACCTTTCCGGTTTGTTATTGAAAAGTCTGTAACGGTTGTTATGACGTCACTGAGCTGAGAGGTCGGACTGGCGCTGAGCTCCCGCTCCCATCGACCGTAATTTGAAGTTCAGGAAGTTCAGGAAGTTACTGAGAGCATCGGCAAGTTATTAGAGGAGAAGCCGGCCAAATTTACGAACGCACTGGAAGTTATGACAACCCGGGTGGAAGGCAACAGTAAAAGACTGGACGAAGCTGAGTGTCCACACTGGAGGACATGCTAGCTACCACTGAAAACAAGCTCCGGGAAGTTGAGAAGAAGTTACAAACTCTCACTGAAAAAGCAGACGACTTGGAGAACAGGACGAGACGGGACAATCTCAGGGTTGTTGGCTTAAAGGAAGGAGCTTTCATAAATGCTGGCTGCCGAAAATACTAAACTTGGATACTAAACGGGGTAGAATTAAGATTGACCGGGCGCACAGAGGGCTCGGACCCGCTCGCGGCGATCGCCCCAGACCTGTCATCATCAAGCTGCGCAACTCCGGGGAGAAACAGCTGATCATCGCTGCACTGAGGGAGAGACGACAGCTGACAAGCGGGTATAAGTTAGCAGCAGGTTTGATATTCGCAGGATATTCGTTTTCGACCTACCCCCATTCAGTGTCTTCAATAAAATTCCACTACATTACTAGTGTAGTATGTTGAGGACAGCTTAGGACACTTTGTCCAAAAAAAATCACAATGGTATTTGTTGTCGCTACCGATTTACAAGCGAAAACAGCACTTCAATCTATGTTCCGGCTGTTGGCAGAGTTAGGGACCGTCTACAAATTACATTACTCAGGCTGGTGACATAGACTGCTGGGATTCTTTTAGGAAAGAAATCACTAAAAATCAACAAAAGTACATTTTCTCATTCTGATTGCTGTAGTAGCTGCCTATGGTGGACTGCTAGTTACTACAGGTCATATTTTTCTCATATGTCACATTATAGTGAAACAGGATGGAATTAAAAGATTAAAATGATCACAAAAAATCAACCAAAAGACATTTTCTCATTCTGATTGCTGTAGTACTTGCCAATGGCAGGCTACTACTTACTACAGGTCATATTTTTGTCATATGTCACATTATAGTGAAACAGGATGGAATTAAAAGATTAAAATATTCACCAAAAATCAACCAAAAGACATTTTCTCATTCTGATTGCTGTAGTACTTGCCAATGGTAAGCCTTTACTAGTGCGGTGAAGTTGGCTGGACGTTTGATATTCACTTGATATTCGATTTTAACTTCCTGTTCTGTTGTTAGGTTCTGTCTAAGGGGCCGTCTACAAATTACCGTTTTGGTAGATTGGCAAAGAATTTTCTCAGACAGATATTCACCAAAAATCAATGAAAGGGACTTTTCTCATTCTGATTGCTGTAGTAGCTGCCAATAGTAAGCCTTTACTTACTACAGGTCATATTTTTGTCGTATGTCTCATTATAGTGAAACGGGATGTATTTAAAAGTTTAAATCATTCACCAAAAATCAACCAAAAGACATTTTCTCATTCTGATTGCTGTAGTAGCTGCCAATAGTAAGCCTTTACTTACTACACGTCATATTTGTGTCATATGTCACATGATGGTGAAACAGTATGCAATTAAAAGATTAAAATATTCACCAAAAATCAATGAAAGGGACTTTTCTCATTCTGATTGCTGTAGTAGCTGCCAATAGTAAGCCTTTACTTACTACACGTCATATTTGTCTCATATGTCACATGATGGTGAAACAGTATGCAATTAAAAGATTAAAATATTCACCAAAAATCAATGAAAGGCACTTTTCTCATTCTGATTGCTGTAGTAGCTGCCAATTTGGTGAATATTTTAATCTTTTAATTGCATACTGTTTCACCATCATGTGACATATGAGACATATATGACCTGTAGTAAGTAAAGGCTTACTATTGGCAGCTACTACAGCAATCAGAATGAGAAAATGTCTTTTGGTTGATTTTTGGTGAATGATTTAAACTTTTAAATACATCCCGTTTCACTATAATGAGACATACGACAAAAATATGACCTGTAGTAAGTAAAGGCTTACTATTGGCAGCTACTACAGCAATCAGAATGAGAAAAGTCCCTTTTATTGATTTTTTTGTGAATATCTGTCTGAGAAACTTTGCCAATCTACCAAAACGGTAATTTGTAGACGGCCCCTTAGACAGAACCTAACAACAGAACAGGAAGTTAAAATCGAATATCAAGTGAATATCAAACGTCCAGCCAACTTCACCGCGCTACTTAAGCGATATAACGGCTGTGATGTTAACCCAAAAGAATTTACGTGATGAAGGTCTGAGACCAAAATGTATTTTTTCTAAATAAATTATTGCTTGCGTAATGGTCAGTGTGCGTGATTTTCTCTAAACTAACCCAAAAGGTTAACATTTTAATTAAGCTTAGTCTGATAAAAAAGGGATGTCTGAAATTTGGAGCTGTGGCTAGAGCATCATAAACCCCTGAGGAGCTTTAATTATTATTTTTGGGCTCTAAAGTGATGTGAATCTATCTGGGTCGTGGGGGCGGGAGTTTCTTGAAGAGATTGAGGCTATTGCTCTTCTTCAGTGTTACCTGCGCTTCATACAACCACTTGTAACTGTTACACAAACCTGGTTACGGCTGTGTTTTTTGTTTTTTCTTAGGCCTGTTGAGGCCTATTTCTGTGTTCAATGCCCATCGTTCAGAGGCAGATTTTTTGTTCGCAGTGCTCTGAATTGTAAGACTACCTCCTCACCAGCATTATACCCTGCCGAATATATATGTATTTTTTCATTGCTCAGGACCCCGAACCTTATTTGGCCTGTGCATTATTGGCGTATCTTATTTTTATATAACAACTATGAGTGACATGCCTTTGGTGTGGGGGATCCCGGTTCGATTCCCACTGCGATAAATCAACCAATGTATCCCTGAGTAAGACACTTAACCCCTAGTTGCTCCAGAGGTGTGCCACCTCTGATATATAGCAATTGTAAGTCGCTTTGGATAAAAGCGTCAGCTAAATGACATGTAATGTACATGAGTACCATAATCCAGAAAAATAAAGTGTGGGAAAAAACACAAATATATTGTTGAATCTCTTAAATTCAATTGGTAGAAATGTACATTATGATGAACTTGAATTTTATTTTTACTTAATATTACATGAAAGGCATTTAGGAGATTATCCACACTCATTTTTGGCCTTTATTTCTCCGTGTTCACCACACTCCCAGCCACTATCAGAGGCCCGGCTTTTAATTGACTACCGGTTTTTATTTGAGGAATTGCGGTATATACATTTTAGCTACTGACTCGTTATTTCTTCCTCCTTTTTGAAGTAATATGCAGACAAGCAACTGCTTGTTTATTGGACAGAATATCCAAAACTCCCTGACACTTTTGGTCTCAGAAATAAAGGAGGAACACCCAGTTTATAACATCTTGGTTTTTCTGGTTCTGCTCTAGTGTAAGGCACGAACAATGTGAGCAGCTGACAGACGGAGAGTGAGGGATGAGCGAGAGATGATGATGTCACACTGATGACCAGCGATGTGTGGTTAGAACTGCTTATGGATAAATTATGTGCAAGGTTGAAATTGCAGGCTAGTTAAATGCTCTATTTTTGGTTCACTTCCTGTATTTGGGTCGGGTTGCATTCTCACCTGAAGTGTACCGAACTCTAGTCAGCCTGGTCTCACAGAATTCCGTGAAATGATCACAAACACTGAATGTGTGAAAATTCCTAATCCAACTGTCCCATTGTTGTCCCGCGTACCGTTATTGTTTTCCTAAACCCAACCGTTTATTGTTTTCCTAAACCCAAACATCCCGTTCTTCTTTTCCTAAACCTAACCGTCCCGTTGTTGTCACGCGTCCCGTTATTGTTTTCCTAAACCCAACAATTTGTTTTCCTAAACCCAACTGTCCTGTTGTTGTCCCGCGTGTCATGGAAACGTAAGCCCACCCACAAACTTTTCCTTAATTTAAGGTGCCGTGTTAATTTCACGGAATTCTTCCGTGGGCCCATCGCAGAATGTTTAGCGATTCCGTGAAACTGCCACAGATTTTGAGTTAATTCATTTCACGGAATTATGTGAGGTCAGGTTGCTGTAGTTCACTTGGAAGCGAACCGAGACCCCCGTTTTCAAGCGGACCAGAGTTTGTTTGTCTGATCCGCACCAGAGTTTGGATGAGCTTTCAGACCAGCCCAAACGCTCCAGGGTTTGTTTTAAATGGACGAAACAAGGTAGTGTGAAAGAAACCTACGCTTCTGGAAGGGCTACAAAGGCACAGAAGCGCTTGTTGTAAAGATCCAACTGTTAGCTATAAAAAATACATGTAGTTTTGGCAACGCCGCAGACTCAACAGTATTAAATTGTTGTTTTTTACTTTATACATCTATTATATACACAAAAAAACTATATAACACACTAAAGACAGGAAAAACCCCAAAAAGCAGAATAGGGAATATTTAATAATAGACTTAAGATTTACACATAGCATTACGTCTTTTAAGTGGGCCACGCACTGTATTAAAATTGAACATATTGAATTTATTCAAATTTAACAGCAGCAGATACAGAAATACTTTTTGTAAAATTGGGCACACCAATAAACTACTGTTTGTTAAACTGCTTAAAAGTGTTGCGTAGTTATTTTGATAAAAAAGGAAGTGTAACTGGTTGAAAACTATGCATTATTTTGGCCCCTGACACCTTATGTTTCAGTATTTTGCCCACAATATAAAAGGTTTAGCAAACCCTGCTATATAAATAGTAATTTGGTTCATTTTTTAACAATGTTAAAATAATATTAATATTGCACTGTATATACCAATAGCAAAAATTGCTTGTTTTGCAACAAACTGCTGTCATTGATTTCGTGACAATTTTATCTTACTGTCAGTGCTTCAGTCAGAGGCAGTCCAACGTCTCTTCCTTAACAAGCTGATAGATGGGGCGCTCGCATGGCATCGAAAACTTCCCCAAGCCCTCGCCCTCCCCCTCCCGGTTCCTCCTCTGCTCCATTCATGCCATCAAGAACACAAGAAGGAAGATGGAGGACAAACACTTGGCCCTGGCTGAGTTTAACCAGCTCTTTGGAATCCAGGTATAAGACTTCCACTGCAGCACTGCTTTTAACAGGTTTTATTGTCAAAACCCCTTTAAATTAATATAATAAAATACTATACCTTGTTCCAGGATGGAGTCGAACGTGCCTACTATGCTGTGTTTGATGGCCATGGAGGGGTGGATGCTGCCACCTTTGCTGCCACACACCTCCATGTTGCTCTGAGTAAACAGGAGACACTGCGGAGTGACACAGCCACAGCCTTTAAAACTGCTCTCAAACACACTGATGACATTTTCAAGAGAAAAGCCAAGAGAGAGGTACTGAAGCAGAACCGGTCTAACATCTTGAACACACAGGTTTCAGCTGACATATACATGCACTGTCATCATAATCTCAATGTAAATTAAATAATAAAAGTTCATTGAATTTATTAAAGGGTAACTACGGTATTTTTCAACCTGGACCCTATTTTCCCATGTTTTTGTATCTACTGTAAGTGACTGATGGGAACAACAATTTTTGAAAGTGGTCCAGTATTAAGCAAGACCGCTGCAGCCGACAGCGGCCATGGTAAGCATGGTAAGCATGATTTATTTTTTTAGGTATTTTTGCATTAATTGCAAAACATATAAGCAAGATCGCTGCAGTCCGCAGTCAGCAAAACAAGCTACAATGTAAGGGCAACTGCGCATTTTATTTACTATGTTTTGCCACTGACTTGTTCAGAGTATTATTCTGTCTGACAACTAGAGATGCACCGATTACAACTTTCTAGGCCGATTCAGATTTCCGGATTTTACAGCACACACAAATATTTATTTTCTATCTTTTCTTTAATAGAAAATTTTACATTTTGCATAGAACATTTTTTGAATAGATAATCGATCGCTATAAAATAGAACTATAAATTACTCCTGGTGTGGGAAATTCACACACATCTAAAGTACAATGTTAGAACCATTTCCTTCTTTTCACATCCAATATCCAACTTAATATAATAAATATAGCCTTGCAGTATAAAGATATTTCTCAAAACACACACGCAGGCCTGTTTGAACGTCACCAGTCATTTTACACACAATTTAGCAACAAACTAAACGCTAGGGGAAGATTACTACGTTTTTAATGTTGGTAAACGTTAATACAGCGTGTCAGAGGAATACAGCATCTCTTTTTTTTTTTTTTTTTTTATAAATACAGCGTCTCTTGCAGCCGGACGTCAGAGGCAGAGGGACCATCAGTGTTCGCTAACGTTAGCTTCTTGTCTCATTTGAGGTCTGATAAACAGTAAATTCATCAACGTCAGTGTGCCCAACGCTATTTTCCAATAAACTGTAGCTGTCATATTTCACGGGACCCGCGGTTTTCATGTTCCACTTATTCAGCCTCAGAGGGGAGAGAGAGCAGCTGAGATCAGTAGAGCAGACGGCTCTGCAGAGCTGTGTATAATTACGACTTTATAACATTTCATAAACAGCTGATTGAGCGGCGGTGCGCTGATCTTGCGCGATGTTAATCATGCGGCGCCCGAGTGCATTTGACCGGCATAAAATCGGCATATGTCGGACTGACCTGCCGGTCACCGGTCATGGCCGAGCACGTGAAAATCGGCCAATTCCGGTCACTGGGCGGTCAATCGGTGCATCTCTACTGAAAACATTATCCTAAGGATTCCCACAGAGGACAGCCGTTCTGCTAAAGAGGAAGATCCTTTTTTTAAACATAAAAATATCCACGAAATTGCTATCGCTAAACCCACCAGACTCCATGTAAATAAACATCTACTTTTTTCAACAATCACCACCCTGGTTTGGTTGACATAAACATAACTTACCAATTTATGCGTGAAAATATGTTCGCTCTGTACACGCTAATAGCATTGTTAATTAAATGGAGTCTGGTGGGTTTAGCGACAGCGATCTCGGAGGTGTTTCTGGTTAAACAAAGATTTTACTCTTGAACAAAAAGTTCTATCTCTGTAGGGATTCTATTTATAATGTTGTTAAACACCTAATAACAATCCGAGCATGTCAGTGGACTCAAATTGACGATGCATTTTGGCCATTATATTAACTGCGATAGAGTCACAGTCAATATACCATAACAGTCCAAAATGTCACGCCCTTTTGTGGCGGATGCGCAAAAAAACGTGAATGTCGCCTCTTATTATTATAACCTCTTGGCTTCCACTTTCTGTGTTGGAATTTTAAACCACAGTTTATTAATTAATGAGGACTATGGTTAACTGTTCCTCAGATCTCTGCAGAAATCGATACAGCTAGCTAGACTATCTGTCAAATCTGAGTTTTCTGTTGCACGACTAAAACAACCTTTGAAGATGTGTCCACCAAAACAAGTTCCTTCCAGAGGCTATTTTGCAGCGGCACCGGGGCTCTGTCCAATCACCATGACGATTGTGATTGGTTTAAAGACATGCCAGTAAACAAAAGCACATTTTTCTCACATTCCGGAATGTTGTGTGGACTAGCTAGAACCTCTAGCGCTGTGGAGGAAGGCCTGGCAAAACGTGACTACTTAGAATAGGGTCCAGGTTAAGAAAAACGAAATTACCCTTTAAATAATTCTATTCCTTATTTTGGCTTTAAATGATGACTTATTTATAAAAAATTTAATTTAAATCACAAAATCGATTTAAGAAGGCTTTTAGATTTAACTTTTTGTATCAGTGTCATATTCTATCAAACTTTTTGTTTTTATGGACAACCCAAAAACATAATGCCTCTGGCAGTGGCTATCACTGGCATGGAGGCAATATGCTCCTTCATCCCATTCTCATGAACTATCTCAGAAACGCCTTAGGGAATTTCCTCAAATTTGAACATACACTTGGATTTAAGGATGAACTAATTTGATTTTGGTGGTCACTGTGACCTCACAAAATATTTTTTGGCCATAACACAAGAATTTATATGCTAATTATGATCAAATTTCACACAAATGTCTAGGATAAAGTGATGAAAAAGGTCAACTCTGTGTGTGTGTGTGTGTGTGTGTGTGTGTGTGTGTGTGTGCCTGTTTTACTTTATTCGTGGGGTCCAAAAACCGGGGACTACAGTATCCTTGTGGGGTCTGCACAGCCTCGTGGGGACCAAAATGCTGGTCCCCCATGAGTTTAAAGGGCTGTTTGAGGGTTAAGACTTGGTTTTGTGTGTGTGTGTGTGTGTGTGTGTTAGCGTCTCCGGAGTGGCACAACAGCTGTGGCGGTGTTGATTCAAGGACAGGAGCTGACTGTGGCCTGGCTGGGAGACTCTCAAGCAATGCTGGTCAGAAAGGGACAAGCTGTTACACTCATGGACCCCCATAAACCAGACAGAGAGGTAGGGATATACACACACACACACACACACACACACACACACACACACACACACACCGAGCTCTCTGCTACATGGAATCCAAAAAGTAAAGGGACTATACACAAGGTCAATTCACAGGAATATAGTGTATTATAAACCCATTGATAATGTGTTATAATCTAATTATAGTGCTGTATAAGTATATTTATAAGCACTCCTACATATTCATAATGCTTTATAATTATAATCTTAACACATTATAAAGCATTTTTATAATGAGTAATAAATCAAGTCATCTTTATTTACAGTACAGGCCAAACGTTTGGACACACCTTCTCATTCAATGCGTTTTCTTTATTTTCATGACTATTTACATTGTAGATTCTCACTGAAGGCATCAAAACTATGAATGAACACATATGGAATTATGTACTTAACAAAAAAGTGTGAAATAACTGAAAACATGTCTTATATTTTAGATTCCTCAAAGTAGCCACCCTTTGCTTTGTTGATAGCACTGCAAACCCTTGGTGTTCTCTCAATGAGCTTCATGAGGTAGTCACCTGAAATGGTTTTCACTTCATAGGTATGCCTTGTCAGGGTTAATTAGTGGAATTTTTTCCCTTTTTAATGGGGTTGGGACCATCAGTTGTGTTGTGCAGAAGTCAGGTTGATACACAGCCGACAGCCCTATTGTACAACTGTTACAATTCATATTATGGCAAGAACCAATCAGCTAAGTAAAGAGAATCATTACTTTAACAAATGAAGGTCAGTCAGTCCGGAAAATTGTGAAAACTGTGAATGTGTCCACAACTGCAGTCGCAAAAACCATCAAGTGCTACAACGAAACTGGCTGACATGAGGACCGCCCCAGGAAAGGAAGACCAAGAGTCACCACTGCTGCTGAGGATAAGTTCATCCGAGTCACCAGCCTCAGAAATCGCAAGTTAACAGCAGCTAATATTAGAGACCAGATGAATGCCACACAGAGTTCTAGCAGCAGACACATCTCTAAAACAACTATTAAGAGGAGACTGCGCAAATCAGGCCTTCATGGTCAAGTAGCTGCTAGGAAACCACTGCTAAGGAGAGGCAACAAGTAGAAGAGATTTGTTTGGGCCAGAAACACAAGGAATGGACATCAGACCAGTGGGAATCTTGCTTTGGTCTGATGTGTCAAAATTTGAGATCTTTGGTTCCAACCGCTGTGTCTTTGTGCGATGCAGAAAAGGTGAACGGATGTATTCTACATGCCTGGTTCCCACTGTGAAGCATGGAGGAGGAGGTGTGATGGTGCGGGGGTGCTTTGCTGGTTACACTGTTGGCGATTTATTCAAAATTGAAGGCATACTGAACCAGCATGGTTACCACAGCATCCTGCAGCGACATGCCATCCCATCCGGTTTGCATTTAGTTGGACCATCATTTATTTTTCAACAGGACAATGACCCCAAACACGCCTCCAGGCTGTGTAAGGGCTATTTGACCAAAAAGGAGAGTGATGGAGTGCTGCGCCAGATGACCTGGCCTCCACAGTCACCGGGCCTGAACCCAATCGAGATTTGGGGTGAGCTGGACCGCAGAGTAAAGGCAAAAGGGCCAACAAGTGCTAAGCATCTCTGGGAACTCCTTCAAGACTGTTGGAAAACCATTTCAGGTGACTACCTCTTGAAGCTCATCAAGAGAATGCCAAGAGTGTGCAAAGCAGTTATTTCAAACTTTTTTGTTAAGTACATAATTCCACATGTTCATTCATAGTTTTGATGCCTTCAGTGAGAATCTACAATGTTAATAGTCATGAAAATAAAGGAAACGCATTGAATGAGAAGGTGTTTCCAAACTTTTGGCCTGTACTGTATATAGCACATTTAAAACAAAATAAGATGACCCAAAGTGCTTTACAACCAGGGCAGATCGAGTATGCCTCGATACATAGCTAAACAACAGCAGGCTACATAAATAAAAAAGAACATAACAAACACAACATCACAAATGTTGTGTTTGGTAAAACCAGTGTCAAAAAAGAAGGAAGTTAGAAGAGTGAATTAATTCAGCAATAGATTAAAAAGCAGTATAGGGAATTAAAAGACAGATTAGGAGGTGGCTTGACAGAAGCCAGGCAGACTCAGACGTCCGTTCAAGGCTTTAAAAACAAACAGCCGGATTTTAAAATCAATTCTATACTTCACTGGTAGCCAATGCAGGTGAGACAGAACAGGAGTGATGTGTTGCCTTCTCTTTGTGCCAGTTAGAAGTCTAGCAGCTGCATTTTGAACTAATTAGAGTCTGTACAGGGTGAAGTATACTCCACCCTGTACGGTCAAGGTCAATTATCATAATACTGTCCCGTGCCGTCGTCAGTCTGGGGGGCTGTCGGCCTTCATTTTGGCCGACCTGACATGTTCAGTCGGAGGCAGGGCAGTCGTGACTCACCCGGAAATGGCAAGCGGAATAAGCCTGAGTCTCTCAGAATCTGACAAAAATCTTTTAAACTGACCTTTGTTGAGCTGAAATGAAGACAGATTAAGCAACTGCATGGCCTATTTCTCGCTTAAAATGTTTTCAGAAAAACAGTCTCTCAGTGCCTCACTGGTCTCCTTAGACCATTTCCTCACATGCTCACATCACTGTCTGACTGACATCTCTTCTTGGATGTCCACTAACCATCTGAAACTCAACCTTGACAAGACTGAGCTCCTTTTCCTTCCAGGTAAGGGCTCTCCTACCCAGGACCTGACTATAACAATCGACAACTCTGTGGTAGTCCCCACCCAGACTGCTAGAAACCTGGGTGTGACACTTGATGACCAACTCTCCTTCACTGCCAACATTGCGGCAACCACCCGATCGTGGAGATACATGCTGCATAACATCAGAAGGATACGTCCCCCTCTAACGCAGAAGGCGGATCAGGTTCTGGTTCAGGCTCTAGTCATCTCACGTCTAGACTACTGCAACTCCCTCCTGATTGGCCTGCCTGCATGTGCCATCCGACCTCTGCAGCTCATTCAGAACGCAGCAGATCGACTTGTCTTCAACCTCCCCAAGTTCTCTCACACTACACCGTTCCTCCGCTGTCTTCACTGGTTACCAGTGGCTGCCCGCATCCGCTTCAAGACACTAGTACTTACATACAGGGCCACGAACGGATCAGCCCCAGCTTACATCCAGGACATGGTCAAACCATATACCCCAACCCGCTCACTTCGCTCTGCATCAGCTAAACTGCTTGCTGCCCCCTCACAGCGAGGGAGAACTAATCACTCAACCAAATCCCGACTGTTCACTGTCCTGGCTCCTAAATGGTGGAACGAGCTTCCCATCGACATCAGGATGGCTGAAAGCCTACACATCTTCCGCTGAAGGCTAAAAACACATCTCTTCCGACTACACCTCGGATAAAATATTAATAAAAAAATAAATTAATTAAAAAAACTCTTGAACCTGCACTTTTATAAGTTTCTTTGTAGCTTTGCTTATTTAAAGCTAATGTACTTGCACTTACTACTTGTTGTCTAGAGTTTGGACCTTCTCAGTTGAATGCACTTAATTATAAGTCGCTTTGGATAAAAGCGTCAGCTACAGTGCCCTCCACAATTATTGGCACCCCTGTTTAAGATGGGGTCATGGACTTCTAAAAATTCTCCTTTTTTTTTAAACAACATAGAACTCAAATGCAAAAAAATAGAAAAATCCAACCTTTTATTTAAGTACATTACTTTGGTGGTAAAAAAAAAAATCACACATTTAGAAAAAAAAAACTTGAAATCATGTGTCCCACAATTATTGGCACCCCTGATGTTAATACTTTGTACAACCCCCTTTTGCCAACAAGACAGCACTTAATCTCCTTCTATAACATTTCACAAGATTGGAGAACACAGAGAGAGGGATCTTTGACCATTCTTCTTTGCACAATCTTTCTAGATCATCCAGAGTCCTGGGTCCTCTCTCATGCACTCTCCTCTTTAGCTCACCCCACAGGTTTTCGATTGGGTTGAGGTCTGGGGACTTGAGTTTGTGACTGCTGAACCATTTTTGTGTAGATTTTGCCACATGTTTAGGATCATTATCCTGCTGAAAGACCCAGTGACGACCCATCTTTAGCTTTCTGGCAGAGGCCATCAGGTTTTTATTTAAAATGTCTTGGTAGTTCAAAGCATTCTTAATGCCATGCACCCTAACAAGGTTCCCAGGGCCTTTGGAAGAGAAACAGCCCAAAGCATCACAGATCCTCCACCATACTTCACGGTGGTGAAGGTGTTTTTTGGCATACTCATCTTTTGTTTTACGCCAGACCCACTTAGAGTGTTTGTTGCCAAAAAGCTCAATCTTAGTCTCATCTGACCAAAGCACACAATCCCAGTTGAAGTCCCAGTGCCGCTTAGCAAACTCCAGACATTTACGTTTGTGAGTGTTAGTGAGAAAAGGCTTTTTCCTTGCATGCCTCCCAAACAGCTTGTTGGCATGTAGAGAGCGTCTGATGTTTTTTTTTGAGACTTAGTGACCCCAAGATGCCCCTCTTTGATGCAATTATGTGACAGTGAGCTTAGGACTTTTTTTACTTCTCTTACCATCCTCCTCACTGTGCGTTGTGGCAAGATAAACTTGGGACCTCTTCCAGCCTTGTTTGTCACTGTTCCAGTTGTTTTAAACTTCTTAATGATTCCTCTGACTGTAGATAAGGCAAGTTAAGGCGAGTGGCTATTTTCTTGTAGCCATTGCCTGACTTATGAAGGTCGACACACATCTGCCTTTCTTGAATTGTGTGTTCTCTTGTCTTTGCCATGTTGACAAATGGGTAAGAGAATTAGGACTCTGTGTCACGTCATATTTATACCCCAGGGAAACAGGAAGTCATGAATTACTATTTAAAAGTTCCTAGATACCCTGACCAACTTTAGCAACTACAGAAAAATATATTTAAAAAAAAATCTATTAAATTTTTCAGCGGAATTGTTAGGGGTGCCAATAATTGTGGGACACATGATTTCAAGTTTTCTTTTTCTAAATGCGATTTTTTTTTTTTTACCACCAAAGTAATGTACTTAAATAAAAGGTTGGATTTTTCTCTTTTTTTGCATTAGAGTTCTATGTTGTTTAAAAAAAAAAAAGGAGAATTTTTAGAAGTCCATGACCCCATCTTAAACAGGGGTGCCAATAATTGTGGAAGGCACTGTAAATGACATGTAATGTAATGTAACATGTAAGATAAATTATTTAGGTTGTACTGTTCAGTTACTAGTAAAATAGTAAACCAACAAAAAATAATTGTGATGAGATTGTGGATTATGATTCTGCCTGAGAAAATAGTGATATATTTTTGCCATATTGCCCACCCCCTACTGCTGTGGTTCTTCATTTAAACACTGGTGGTCAATGTGATAAGCTGACTGTCAGTCACATGGCATGTGGAGTTAAAATAAAAAATAAACGTGAAGATAGTTACAACAAATTACTGCACATCTTCAGATAAAATAAATAGTAGTAAGGTGGTCCATGGTAAAGTTGTTCTCTGTTGTCCTTTACTGTCCAGGATGAGAAACAGAGAATTGAGGATCTTGGTGGCTGTATCACCTTCATGGGTTGTTGGCGTGTTAATGGCACCTATGCTGTTTCCAGAGCAATTGGTAAGTCATAATTTTTATTTTGGGCTTAATTCAGTACATTCTTACAATTGGCCTCCATTAAAGATAGAACACACCAATTTGAAACAGGCTGACATCTTTTTGAATTTATTAAAAGGATAGCCCCTGGAGATGTGACATCTAATTTTCGAGATGGTCCTTTAAACACTAATTCAAAATTATAAAACACATACAAACAGAATAGCGTTACATAACACACACACAGATAAAGACACAGATGCTTACCCTCTCTCACCCACACCACAGCTGTTATACATGAAAATTAGATACAATAATAATAAATCAATTGCATCAGATTAAAGAGCAATTGAAGCAGTTTGTATTTAGCACAAAGAAACATGCGATCATTAATACATTCAAGTTAAAAGCATGAACAGGTTGTTTTAAGATGACAAAATAAAGATGTCCTGAAGCAGTGGTAAGTGGGAATAGATCGGAAATGGAAATAACAGTCATTAACATAAAGATAAACAAAACAGTAAGTCATTAATAAAAATAGAAAAAGGATGGGTCACAAGGTTGAACCTTGTGGAACACCCTTTTCAACAATGAACAGTTTATGTTTATTTCTTTATTTGATCAGGGACAATGCACAAAAAACAGAAGAGATGTCATATGCCAGGTTATAGCAAAAAATGCTAATTTCCACCCGCAGTCCCTGGGCAGGTTGATGTTATACTTACAAAAGTTCATAAAATATATACACAATAATACATGAAAGCATTACTTCACTCACATCATAAAAACACTCTCCACTTCAGGAATCTATCACTCACTCACTCACTCACTCACAATTTACATCATTCATATCATGTCATTCAGTGCGTACCACTGTTTGGTCAGGTGTGTAAAAGTACTATAATTTGTGCATGAAATAATTCAGTTTGGAAGAGTGTTCCAAAGGCTCGCTGCTTTATAAGAGAACGATGACTATTAACATTGTTGGAACGCTGCACTCACCTCTGACTGTCGACCATGTTGCTCTAGAAATTCTCTCTGAATTTAATGTGACAAATTTTCTCAAAGGGGGAGCAGCGATATTATGGATAATTTTAAATAGAACAGAAATTTGATTATATTTAATAAGGTTTTCAAAACTCAAAATGTTATATTTACTTTGTACTTTACAGTGATGATACTGGCGAGACTTTTTATCATGAATTTTTATGGCCCTTTTTATATAATGATTCAACTAATTTTAACGATGTTTTACATGCCTGAGACCAACTAGACATGCAATACAGAAGATGTGGAACAATCATAGTATTGAGGTATATGATTGAGGCTTTCGTAGTTAATTAATTTCTAATCATCAAATTAAATTTCAATTCATTACCAATTTTTTTATGTGACTTTTAAAACCAAGGTTCGAATCGAGTACTAGACCTACATATTTTATTTCATTTACATTTTTAATTTTTTGTCCATTTACTTGAATTTCTTGAGTTAGTTGTAATTTATGTTTATTTGAAAAAAACATTGAGACCGTTTTATCAACGTTTAAGGTCAGACAGGACGTCTGCAACCATACTGCAACTTTTTGCATCTCTTTTGATAAGTTGTCAGTAACCTCCAGCTCGTTATCACCAGAAGTGAAGATCACCGCATCATCAGCGTACATGATTACGTCAACTTCCGAACACACTCTAGGGAGGTCATTTATATAGATGCTAAAAAGCAAGGGTCCCAAAATAGACCCTTGCGGCACTCCCATCTCGCAGATTGGATGTTATTCACTTGTACATACTGATGTCGGTCGCTCAAATGAGATCTTATCCAGTTTTGAGTGTGCTCAGAGAGACTATATTGATTTAATTTCCTGTAAAGTATCCGGTGATTGACAGTATCAAAAGCTTTACGCAGATCAAGGAATACTGCTCCCACCACCCTTCCCTGATCCACATTTGCCCTGACAGTTTCCAGGAAGTAAAAACAGGCAAAGTCTGTTGAGTATTTACGTCTGAAACCAAATTGCATTGGATTTAAGAGATTGTGAGTCAAAGTGGGTGGTGAGTCAAAGTGGGTGGTAAGTTGTTCCGCCACAGTCTTCTCGAGCACTTTTGACACAGCTGGGAGGATGCTTATTGGACGATATGTCAATGTCTTGTTTGTTTCCAGACTAAAATATAGGGGTGACAATCGCGGCTGCTGGAAAAATACCCTCATTGATTGATCATTGTTGTCAACGGATCAGAGAAGATGTCCTTATGTTGTTTCAAAAATCAAGTCCATAAATATCTTTTGCTTTGCTGCACAGTAATTATTTTTTCAACTTAAGTTGTAGTTATTAAGCTAAGATTAAAATCAGATTTGTCACTGATTATGAGAGATGGATGAGCAATTTGAAAATTCTGAGCCAGTTTTTGGACACTGTTTAAAAAATATTCATTAAAATTTGTTGCTATTGCAAAAGAGTCATCAGTAATTTTTCCATTAATATTGAGATGAATATTCTCACATTTTGACTTTTCCAATCAATTTATCAATAGTTTTCCATATTATTCTACTATTACCTTGTGCATTTCTAATGATTTCAAGAAAAAAACTAGCTTTGGCCTTTCTAAGCTCAGCTGTAACTTTATTTCTTTGACTTGTAAAGGCAAATCGATCCGTTGTTAGTCCTGATTTTAGAAATTTTTTTAGCGCCACATCTCGCTTTTTCATCATATCCCAAATAATTTTGGCAAACATGGCAAATTTCGTTTTGCATGTCGCTTTCTTTGCTTATTTTTTTTATATTTGGTTAAGATGTCATTTACAGCCAACATAAGATCATGACAGCCCTGTTAACAAGATTTATTCTCCAAGATGTCTGCCCACTTTGTTTGTTTTAAATCTTTTTCAACCAGTTGTAAATCTTTCATTGGAATGAAAGTGATAGACATTTTACTATTCATTGGAATTTCTGGAATCTGGCGGTCTCCCAGTTTGTTTTAGGAAAGGTGCAGCAGCACCTTTCGAGCGACTGCCTTCCTCCGCCATTTTTAAATGGAGTCTGGTGGTGAGACCGGGTTGCAGCACCAGTCAGACTGAGAATGTTAAAAAACAACACACTGACATCTATTATGAAGATAGGCATTTAACTAGAGCATTTTGATTCAAACCAGTAGAATAAAGCTTATAGAGCCTTGGAAAGATCAATACAAATGGCACCTGTTAGTTGGCTTTTATCAAAGGATGAGGACACATCATTTGTGAGTTTTAGAAGAGCAGTGGTGGTAGAGAAATTTGGTCTAAAACATGATTTAGATGGAGATAAAATATTGAACCGATTGATATAATTCGATAATAGATTAATGGTAACACTTTACAATAAGGGTACGTTAATTAGCATTAGTTAATGCATTAATTAGAATTAACTAACCGTTATTAAGAGTTGAATAAATTGTTTAATTAACATGTATTAACAGTGCTCATGTTAACTAAGGTATTAATTGATGCTTTATTTACCATTAGTTGATGGCTTAACTAACTATTAATCATAGTTAACTAAGGTGTCTATTATACCATTAGTTAATGCAGTAACAAGCCTTGAATAACCGTTTATAACAGTTAACTAAGGTGTATATTTTAACATTAGGTAATGTATTAAAAAGCCAAAACTAGAAAAAAAAAGCTAAATTAAAAGTGCGAGCAGCGATGGACGGGCCCTCGCGCCTTGCGTGCGTCAAGGGTTTCCGGCGGACGCCGTTCCTTGCGACCGTGCATTTGCGCAACACTCAGACACCGCAAATCGTCACCAACGAAAAGGGAACTCCCCGCCGAGTTCAACGATACCTCAAACAAGACTTTACGTCATACGGTTCAGTAGCTGTGAAAAGGGGCGTGGCTAATGCATATGGGGCGGGTCAAACCATCACCAATTAAAAAGGAAGTCTCTGCTGAGTTCAATGATACCTCAGATAAGACTCTACCTTAGATGGGTCAGCATGTATGAAAGTGGGCGTGGCTTGAACAAAGGGGGTGGGCCAAACCATCACCAATGAAGAAGGAAGTCTCTGCTGAGTTCAATGATACCTCACATAAGACTACCTTAAACGGTTTTTCTACGGTATTTTTTCTTTCAATAACTTTTCATCTTTAAGGTGTTGGGATGGTACAGACCAAGTTTGAAGTCCATCGGATGAAATCTCTAGGAGGAGTTAGTTAAAGTATAGCACCTTGACTTTTAGGACTACTTCCTGTGCCACTAGTGGGCGCTATGACTTTAAGTAAATATCGGCCTTCATTTGTCCTGAAAAGGAACAATAAATGAATCCTGAAAGGTTTCGAGCCAGTTGGACAATGTACACTCGAGTTACACCCACTTCCTGTTTCGGCGGCGAAATGCACAAAATGGCCGCCCCGCCATGACCACGCCCTATGACGAAAAGTTTTTTTTTTAACAACTTTTCATCTTTAACATCTTAAGATGGCACAGACCGAGTTTGAAGTTGATCTGATGAAATCTCTAAGAGGAGTTCGTTAAAGTGCGTGGAAATGGCCAAAATCGAACTAATTTCAAACGTTGAAATCAAAATGGCGGACTTCCTGTTGGGTTTAGGTTATGACTCTAATTAAGTTTTTTGTACATTTTGACATGTTACATATGTACCAGGTTTCGTGAGTCTACGTTAAACGCACTGCAGGGGCTCAATTTTTTTAACTTTCTAGGGGGCGCTAGCGAGCCATTTTTGTGCGCCTATTTCCAAAACCCTTAAAAATTTGGTGAGGTTTTGAATATGTTAAGCCACTCAAAAGCCAATTCATTTGACGGGAAAAAGAATAGAAAGAAAGAAAGAAAGAAAGAAAGAATAATAGAAAGAATAATTCCTTCAGTGTCAATAGGGCCTTCGCCGCTGTCGGCGCTCGGGCCCTAATTAAAGCTGCGAGCAGCGATGGACGGGCCCTCGCGCCTCTGTGTGCGTCGGGGTTACCGGCGGACGGCGCTCCTTGCGACCGTGCATTTGCGTGGCATTCAGACACGGAACACCCCGCCGAGTACGATACCTCACACAAGATTCTACGTCATGAGGTTCATTAGCTGTGAAAGGGGGCGTGGCCAAAGCATAGGGGGCGGGCCAAACCATCACCAATAAAAAAGGAAGTCTCTGCTGAGTTCAATGATACCTCACACAAGGGTCTATCTTAAACGGTTCAAATTTTAAGAAAGGGGGCGTGGCTTAAACATAGGGGGCGGGTCAAACCATCACCAATTAAAAATGAAGTCTCTGCTGAGTTCAATGACACCTTACACAAGACTCTACCTTAAACGGTTCAAATGTTATGAAAGGGGGCGTGGCCTGAGTAAGTGGGCGTGGTCATATTATAGGGGGCGGCTCAGTATCACATGTAGACCACACATTCTGAGTTTCATGCAAATCGGATGATGTTTGTCATATAAGGCAGATTTGCTGTTGCCAGCGGGGGGCGCTATGACCAAAAGTCAATTTTGGCCTGTAGGTGTCCTCAGGCCCGGACCCTTGTCCATCCTGAGAAATTTCGGGCAGATAAGACAACGTACACTCAAGTTACAACAACTTCTTTGTTCATCGCTAAACACTCAAAATGGCCGCCACGCCACGCCCACACCGTCTGACGAAAAGTTTTTCGTTTTAATAACTTTTCATCGTTAAGGTGTTGGGATGGTACAGACCAAGTTTGAAGTCCATCGGATGAAATCTCTAGGAGGAGTTCGTTAAAGTATAGCACCTTGACTTTTAGGCATACTTCCTGTTGCCACTAGGGGGCGCTATGACTTTAAGTAAATATCGGCCTTTATTTGTCCTCAGGGTTGGACTCTTATGAATCCTGAAAAGTTTCGAGGTAATCGGACAACGTACACTCGAGTTACACCCACTTCCTGTTTCGGCGGCGAAACGCACAAAATGGCCGCCCCGCCACGGCCACGCCCTATGACGAAAAGTTTTTCTTTTAACAAATTTTCATCTTTAACATCTTAAGATGGCACAGACCGAGTTTGAAGTTGATCGCATGAAATCTCTAGGAGGAGTTCGTTAAAGTACGACATGTGGAAATGGCCAAAATCGCACTAATTTCGAACTTTGAAATCAAAATGGCGGACTTCCTGTTGGGTTTGGCTCTAATGAAGTTTTTTGTACATCTTGACATGTTACATATGTGTACCAAGTTTCGTGAGTCTACGTTAAACGCACTGCAGGGGCTCAATTTTCTTAACTTTCTAGGGGGCGCTAGCGAGCCATTTTTGTGCGCCTATTGCCGAAACCCTTAAAATACGTAAATTTTCACCAGAGTTGATGCGACCGCCAAATTTGGTGAGTTTTTGAATATGTTAAGCCCCTCAAAAACCCAATTCATTTGACGGGAAAAAGAATAGAAAGAAAGAATATTAACCCTTGTGTTGTCCTTCGGGTCTCTGTGACCCTGGCCAGTGTTCAGTGTTATTTCCCTGCTACCGCGGCCCTGGCCTTCGGGTCTCTGAGACCCATACGTTATTCCGTGGTATTTCCCTGCTACCGCGGCTCTCGCCTTCGGGTCTCTGTGACCCATACGTTATTCCGTGGTATTTCCCCAATACAGCGGCCCTGGCCTTCGGGTCTCTGTGACCCATACGTTATTCCGTGGTATTTCCCTGCTACCGCGGCTCTCGCCTCCGGGTCTCTGTGACCCATACGTTATTCTGTGGTATTTCTCCAAAACAGCGGCGCTGGCCTTCGGGTCTCTGAGACCCATACGTTATTCCGTGGTATTTCCCTGCTACCGCGGCTCTCGCCTTCGGGTCTCTGAGACCCATACGTTATTCCGTGGTATTTCCCTGCTACCGCGGCTCTGGCCTTCGGGTCTCTGAGACCCATACGTTATTCCGTGGTATTTCCCTGCTACCGCGGCTCTGGCCTTCGGGGTCTCTGTGACCCATACGTTATTCCGTGGTATTTCCCCAATACAGCGGCCCTGGCCTTCGGGTCTCTGTGACCCATACGTTATTCCGTGGTATTTCCCTGCTACCGCGGCTCTCGCCTCCGGGTCTCTGTGACCCATACGTTATTCTGTGGTATTTCTCCAAAACAGCGGCGCTGGCCTTCGGGTCTCTGAGACCCATACGTTATTCCGTGGTATTTCCCTGCTACCGCGGCTCTCGCCTTCGGGTCTCTGAGACCCATACGTTATTCCGTGGTATTTCCCTGCTACCGCGGCTCTGGCCTTCGGGTCTCTGAGACCCATAAGTTATTCCGTGGTATTTCCCTGCTACCGCGGCCCTGGCCTTCGGGTCTCTGAGACCCATACGTTATTCCGTGGTATTTCCCCAATACAGCGGCCCTGGCCTTCGGGTCTCTGAGACCCATACGTTATTCCGTGGTATTTCTCCAAAACAGTGGCCCTGGCCTTCGGGTCTCTGAGACCCATACGTTATTCCATGGTATTTCCCCGCTACCGCGGCGCTGGCAGTTGGGTCTCTGTGACCCATACGTTATTCTGTGGTATTTCACCAAAACAGCGGCGCTGGCCTTCGGGTCTCTGAGACCCATACGTTATTCCGTGGTATTTCCCTGCTACCGCGGCTCTCGCTTTCGGGTCTCTGAGACCCATACGTTATTCCATGGTATTTCCCTGCTACCGCGGCGCTGGCCGTTGGGTCTCTGTGACCCATACGTTATTCTGTGGTATTTCTCCAAAACAGCGGCGCTGGCCTTCGGGTCTCTGAGACCCATACGTTATTCCGTGGTATTTCCCTGCTACGGCGGCCCTGGCCTTCGGGTCTCTGAGACCCATACGTTATTCCATGGTATTTCTCCAAAACAGCGGCTCTGGACTTCGGGTCTCTGTGACCCATACGTTATTCCGTGGTATTTCCCTGCTACCGCGGCTATCGCCTCCGGGTCTCTGTGACCCATACGTTATTCCGTGGTATTTCTCCAATGCAGCGGCTCTGGCCTTCGGGTCTCTGAGACCCATACGTTATTCCGTGGTATTTCTCCAAAACAGCGGCCCTGGCCTTCGGGTCTCTGAGACCCATACGTTATTCCGTGGTATTTCTCCAAAACAGCGGCCCTGGACTTCGGGTCTCTGAGACCCATACGTTATTCCGTGGTATTTCTCCAAAACAGCGGCCCTGGCCTTCGGGTCTCTGTGACCCATACGTTATTCCGTGGTATTTCCCTGCTACCGCGGCTCTCGCCTCCGGGTCTCTGTGACCCATACGTTATTCCGTGGTATTTCTCCAATACAGCGGCTCTGGCCTTCGGGTCTCTGAGACCCATACGTTATTCCGTGGTATTTCTCCAATACAGCGGCTCTGGCCTTCGGGTCTCTGAGACCCATACGTTATTCCGTGGTATTTCTCCAATACAGCGGCTCTGGCCTTCGGGGTCTCTGAGACCCATACGTTATTCCGTGGTATTTCTCCAAAACAGCGGCCCTGGCCTTCGGGTCTCTGAGACCCATACGTTATTCCGTGGTATTTCTCCAAAACAGCGGCCCTGGCCTTTGGGTCTCTGAGACCCATACGTTATTCCGTGGTATTTCCCTGCTACCGCGGCTCTGGCCTTCGGGTCTCTGAGACCCATACGTTATTCCGTGGTATTTCCCTGCTACCGCGGATCTGGCCATCGGGTCTCTGAGACCCATACGTTATTCCGTGGTATTTCCCTGCTACCGCAGATCTGGCCTTCGGGTCTCTGAGACCCATACGTTATTCCGTGGTATTTCTCCAATACAGCGGCTCTGGCCTTCGGGTCTCTGAGACCCATACGTTATTCCGTGGTATTTCCCCAATACAGCGGCTCTGGCCTTCGGGTCTCAGAGACCCATACGTTATTCCGTGATATTTCTCCAAAACGGCGGCTCTGGCCTTGGGGTCTCTGTGACCCATACGTTATTCCGTGGTATTTCTCCAATGCAGCGGCCCTGGCCTTCGGGTCTCTGAGACCCATACGTTATTCCGTGGTATTTCCCTGCTACCGCGGCCCTGGCCTTCGGGTCTCTGTGACCCATACGTTACTCCGTGGTATTTCCCTGCTACCGCGGCTCTGGCCTTCGGTTCTCTGAGACCCATACGTTATTCCGTGGTATTTCCCTGCTACCGCGGATCTGGCCTTCTGATCTCTGAAGCCCATACGTTATTCCGTGGTATTTCCCTGCTACGGCGGCCCTGGCCTTCGGGTCTCTGAGACCCATACGTTATTCCGTGGTATTTCCCTGCTACCGCGGCTCTGGCCTTCGGGTCTCTGAGACCCATACGTTATTCCGTGGTATTTCTCCAAAACAGCGGCCCTGGCCTTCGGGTCTCTGAGACCCATACGTTATTCCGTGGTATTTCCCTGCTACCGTGGCTCTGGCCTTCGGGTCTCTGAGACCCATACGTTATTCCGTGGTATTTCCCTGCTACCGCGGCTCTGGCCTTCGGGGTCTTTGAGACCCATACGTTATTCCGTGGTATTTCTCCATAACAGCGGCCCTGGACTTCGGGTCTCTGAGACCCATACGTTATTCCGTGGTATTTCCCTAATACAGCGGCACTGGCCTTCGGGTCTCTGTGACCCATACGTTATTCCGTGGTATTTCCCTGCTACCGCGGCTCTGGCCTTCGGCTCTCTGAGACCCATACGTTATTCCGTGGTATTTCCCTGCTACCGTGGCCCTGGCCTTCGGGGTCTCTGAGACCCATACGTTATTCCGTGGTATTTCCCCAATACAACGGCCCTGGCCTTCGGGTCTCTGAGACCCATACGTTATTCCGTGGTATTTCCCTGCTACCGCGGCCCTGTCCTTCGGGTCTCTGTGACCCATACGTTACTCCGTGGTATTTCCCTGCTACCGCGGCTCTGGCCTTCGGTTCTCTGAGACCCATACGTTATTCCGTGGTATTTCCCTGCTACCGCGGATCTGGCCTTCTGATCTCTGAAACCCATACGTTATTCCGTGGTATTTCCCTGCTACGGCGGCCCTGGCCTTCGGGTCTCTGAGACCCATACGTTATTCCGTGGTATTTCCCTGCTACCGCGGCCCTGGCCTTCGGGTCTCTGAGACCCATACGTTATTCCGTGGTATTTCTCCAAAACAGCGGCCCTGGCCTTCGGGTCTCTGAGACCCATACGTTATTCCGTGGTATTTCCCTGCTACCGTGGCTCTGGCTTTCGGGTCTCTGAGACAAATACGTTATTCCGTGGTATTTCCCTGCTACCGCGGCTCTGGCCTTCGGGGTCTCTGAGACCCATACGTTATTCCGTGGTATTTCTCCAAAACAGCGGCCCTGGACTTCGGGTCTCTGAGACCCATACGTTATTCCGTGGTATTTCCCCAATACAGCGGCCCTGGCCTTCGGGTCTCTGTGACCCATACGTTATTCCGTGGTATTTCCCTGCTACCGCGGCTCTGGCCTTCGGGGTCTCTGAGACCCATACGTTATTCCGTGGTATTTCCCTGCTACCGCAGATCTGGCCTTCGGGTCTCTGAGACCCATACGTTATTCCGTAGTATTTCCCTGCTACGGCGGCCCTGGCCTTCGGGTCTCTGAGACCCATACGTTATTCCGTGGTATTTCCCTGCTACCGCGGCCCTGGCCTTCGGGTCTCTGTGACCCATACGTTACTCCGTGGTATTTCCCTGCTACGGCGGCCCTGGCCTTCGGGTCTCTGAGACCCATACGTTATTCCGTGGTATTTCCCTGCTACCGCGGCTCTGGCCTTCGGGTCTCTGAGACCCATACGTAATTCCGTGGTATTTCCCTGCTACCGCGGCTCTGGCCTTCGGGTCTCTGAGATCCATACGTTATTCCGTGGTATTTCTCCAAAACAGCGGCCCTGGCCTTCGGGTCTCTGAGACCCATACGTTATTCCGTGGTATTTCTCCGCTACCGCGGCCCTGGCCTTCGGGTCTCTGAGACCCATACGTTATTCCGTGGTATTTCTCCGCTACCGCGGCCCTGGCCTTCGGGTCTCTGAGACCCATACGTTATTCCGTGGTATTTCTCCAAAACAGCGGCCCTGGACTTCGGGTCTCTGAGACCCATACGTTATTCCGTGGTATTTCCCTGCTACCGCGGCTCTCGCCTTCGGGTCTCTGAGACCCATACGTTATTCCGTGGTATTTCCCTGCTACCGCGGCGCTGGCCTTCGGGTCTCTGAGACCCATACGTTATTCCGTGGTATTTCCCCAAAACAGCGGCCCTGGACTTCGGGTCTCTGAGACCCATACGTTATTCCGTGGTATTTCCCTGCTACCGCGGCTCTGGCCTTCGGGTCTCTGAGACCCATACGTTATTCCGTGGTATTTCCCTGCTACCGCGGCGCTGGCCTTCGGGTCTCAGAGACCCATACTTTATTCCGTGGTATTTCCCCAATACAGCGGCTCTGGCCTTCGGGTCTCAGAGACCCATACGTTATTCCGTGGTATTTCCCTGCTACCGCGGCTCTCGCCTCCGGTTCTCTGTGACCCATGCGTTATTCCGTGGTATTTCTCCAAAACAGCGGCCCTGGCCTTCGGGTCTCTGTGACCCATACGTTATTCCGTGGTATTTCCCTGCTACCGCGGCTCTCGCCTCCGGGTCTCAGAGACCCATACTTTATTCCGTGGTATTTCCCCAATACAGCGGCTCTGGCCTTCGGGTCTCAGAGACCCATACGTTATTCCGTGGTATTTCTCCAAAACAGTGGCCCTGGCCTTCGGGTCTCTGAGACCCATACGTTATTCCGTGGTATTTCTCCAAAACAGCGGCGCTGGCCTTCGGGTCTCTGAGACCCATACGTTATTCCGTGGTATTTCCCTGCTACCGCGGCTCTCGCTTTCGGGTCTCTGAGACCCATTCGTTATTCCGTGGTATTTCCCTGCTACCGCGGCTCTGGCCTTCGGGTCTCTGAGACCCATACGTTATTCCGTGGTATTTCCCTGCTACCGCGGCCCTGGCCTTCAGGGTCTCTGAGACCCATACGTTATTCCGTGGTATTTCCCCAATACAGCGGCCCTGGACTTCGGGTCTCTGAGACCCATACGTTATTCCGTGGTATTTCCCTGCTACCGCGGCTCTGGCCTTCGGGTCTCTGAGACCCATACGTTATTCCGTGGTATTTCCCCAATACAGCGGCCCTGGCCTTCGGGTCTCTGAGACCCATACGTTATTCCGTGGTATTTCTCCAAAACAGCGGCCCTGGCCTTCGGGTCTCTGAGACCCATACGTTATTCCGTGGTATTTCCCCGCTACCGCGGCGCTGGCCTTTGGGTCTCTGAGACCCATACGTTATTCCGTGGTATTTCTCCAAAACAGCGGCCCTGGCCTTCGGGTCTCTGAGACCCATACGTTATTCCGTGGTATTTCCCTGCTACCGCGGCTCTGGCCTTCGGGTCTCTGAGACCCATACGTTATTCCGTGGTATTTCCCTGCTACCGCGGCTCTGGCCTTCGGGTCTCTGAGACCCATACGTTATTCCGTGGTATTTCCCTGCTACCGCGGCGCTGGCCTTCGGGTCTCTAAGACCCATACGTTATTCCATGGTATTTCCCTGCTACCGCGGCCCTGTCCTTCGGGTCTCTGTGACCCATACGTTACTCCGTGGTATTTCCCTGCTACCGCGGCTCTGGCCTTCGGTTCTCTGAGAACCATACGTTATTCCGTGGTATTTCCCTGCTACCGCGGATCTGGCCTTCTGATCTCTGAAACCCATACGTTATTCCGTGCTATTTCCCTGCTACCGCGGCTCTCGCCTCCGGGTCTCTGTGACCCATACGTTATTCCGTGGTATTTCTCCAAAACAGCGGCCCTAGCCTTCGGGTCTCTGAGACCCATACGTTATTCCGTGGTATTTCCCTGCTACCGCGGCTCTGGCCTCCGGGTCTCTGAGACCCATACGTTATTCCGTGGTATTTCTCCAATACAGCGGCTCTGGCCTTCGGGTCTCTGAGACCCATACGTTATTCCGTGGTATTTCTCCAAAACAGCGGCCCTGGCCTTCGGGTCTCTGAGACCCATACGTTATTCCGTGGTATTTCCCTGCTACCGCGGCTCTGGCCTTCGGGTCTCTGAGACCCATACGTTATTCCGTGGTATTTCTCCAAAACAGCGGCCCTGGCCTTCGGGTCTCTGAGACCCATACGTTATTCCGTGGTATTTCCCTGCTACCGCGGCTCTGGCCTTCGGGTCTCTGAGACCCATACGTTATTCCGTGGTATTTCCCTGCTACCGCGGCTCTGGCCTTCGGGTCTCTGAGACCCATACGTTATTCCGTGGTATTTCTCCCGCTACAGCGGCTCTGGCCTTCGGGGTCTCTGAGACCCATACGTTATTCCGTGGTATTTCCCCGCTACCGCGGCCCTGGCCTTCGGGTCTCTGAGACCCATACGTTATTCTGTGGTATTTCCCTGCTACCGCGGCTCTGGCCTTTGGGTCTCTGTGACCCATACGTTATTCCGTGGTATTTCTCCAATACAGCGGCTCTGGCCTTCGGGGTCTCTGAGACCCATACGTTATTCCTTGGTATTTCTCCAAAACAGCGGCCCTGGCCTTCGGTCTCTGAGACCCATACGTTATTCCATGGTATTTCTCCAAAACAGCGGCTCTGGCCTATGGGTCTCTGAGACCCATATGTTATTCCGTGGTATTTCCTCGCTACCGCGGCCCTGGCCTTCGGGTCTCTGAGACCCATACGTTATTCCGTGGTATTTCTCCAAAACAGCGGCTCTGGCCTATGGGTCTCTGAGACCCATACGTTATTCCGTGGTATTTCCCTGCTACCGCGGCCCTGGCCTTTGGGTCTCTGAGACCCATACGTTATTCCGTGGTATTTCTCCAAAACAGCGGCCCTGGCCTTCGGGTCTCTGTGACCCATACGTTATTCCGTGGTATTTCCCTGCTACCGCGGCTCTCGCCTCCGGGTCTCTGTGACCCATACGTTATTCCGTGGTATTTCTCCAATACAGCGGCTCTGGCCTTCGGGTCTCTGAGACCCATACGTTACTCCGTGGTATTTCCCCAATACAGCGGCTCTGGCCTTCGGGTCTCAGAGACCCATACGTTACTCCGTGGTATTTCCCCAATACAGCGGCTCTGGCCTTCGGGTCTCTGAGACCCATACGTTATTCTGTGGTATTTCCCTGCTACCGCGGCCCTGGCCTTTGGGTCTCTGTGACCCATACGTTATTCCGTGGTATTTCTCCAATACAGCGGCTCTGGCCTTCGGGGTCTCTGAGACCCATACGTTATTCCGTGGTATTTCTCCAAAACAGCGGCCCTGGCCTTCGGGTCTCTGAGACCCATACGTTATTCCGTGGCATTTCCCTGCTACCGCGGCTCTCGCCTTCGGGTCTCTGAGACCCATACGTTATTCCGTGGTATTTCTCCAATACAGCGGCTCTGGCCTTCGGGTCTCTGAGACCCATACGTTATTCCGTGGTATTTCTCCAATACAGCGGCTCTGGCCTTCGGGGTCTCTGAGACCCATACGTTATTCCGTGGTATTTCTCCAAAACAGCGGCCCTGGCCTTCGGGTCTCTGAGACCCATACGTTATTCCGTGGTATTTCCCTGCTACGGCGGCCCTGGCCTTCGGGTCTCTGAGACCCATACGTTATTCCGTGGTATTTCCCTGCTACCGCGGCCCTGGCCTTCGGGTCTCTGAGACCCATACGTTATTCCGTGGTATTTCCCTGCTACCGCGGCGCTGGCCTTCGGGTCTCTGAGACCCATACGTTATTCCGTGGTATTTCTCCAATACAGCGGCTCTGGCCTTCGGGTCTCTGAGACCCATACGTTATTCCGTGGTATTTCCCTGCTACGGCGGCCCTGGCCTTCGGGTCTCTGAGACCCATACGTTATTCCGTGGTATTTCCCTGCTACCGCGGCCCTGGCCTTCGGGTCTCTGTGACCCATACGTTATTCCTTGGTATTTCTCCAATACAGCGGCTCTGGCCTTCGGGTCTCTGAGACCCATACGTTATTCCGTGGTATTTCTCCAAAACAGCGGCCCTGGCCTTCGGGTCTCAGAGACCCATACGTTATTCTGTAGCATTTCTCCAATACAGCGGCTCTGGCCCTCGGGGTCTCTGTGACCCATACGTTATTCCGTGGTATTTCTCCAAAACGGCGGCTCTGGCCTTCGGGGTCTTTGAGACCCATACGTTATTCCGTGGTATTTCTCCAAAACGGCGGCTCTGGCCTTCGGGGTCTCTGTGACCCATACGTTATTCCGTGGTATTTCTCCAAAACAGCGGCTCTGGCCTATGGGTCTCTGAGACCCATACGTTATTCCGTGGTATTTCCCTGCTACCGCGGCCC
>CM046791.1:32706429-32822666 GCA_025617405.1 Perca schrenkii
TAAAGGGAAACTTCACCGATTAGCATTAAGCTTTGTATCAGTAGAACCCCCGGTAGTATTTTTGAATGACCATGCTTCCCTCCCTCATGTCCCCCTGAGAGGGGAGATCTCTGTATTGAGGGTCTGGAAAAAAACCTCAGATGACGCAAAATGACGATTTTTGCGTCATCTGAGGCTTTTTTGCCCAGAGGCAAAAGACTACAGCCTGTATTCATTGTGTATTAGGAGCCACTTCCGCATAGCCCAAAGGGGGTTGGACCGTCGGCTTTTTCCGGAGATTAGCTTCTCAGCAGGAGCAGAAACTGTTCATCCCGACGGAAATTTTGGGACGCGAGCTTTTATTTTGAAAAGTAGACGGGACGGCATGATATGGGACGCTCCAGGCTGCAGCCATACAGTCTTGGAAATTTTAGAACAACAATTATGTGCATTCAAACTACCACACATGTGTACCACCGGGATACATTGGAACACATCGGAGAATATGCAGGACACTTTATTACGGACGCAATACTCGACACACTACGCAAACTTTGCCTGCATGGAGACCAGCGGTGGTGCTCGATTCCTGTGGCCGGTAAAGTGACCTCATCAGTGGGGAGCGTTGAACGAGTGTGCCGGTGGAAAGCTAACGCTAGCCAGCCATCTGTTCACCAATCGTGCTTGCAAGTGTCCGCTCATTAAACAAACTGGACTACATCCAACTTCAACGAAACTCCCAATGCAAGTTAAGAGACTGCTGTGTTTTTGTTGTTGTGGAAATATTGCTGTGGACAATCCAGCCTGCTGTCACCGGGTAAGACTACTAGTGGAGGTGGGCTGTGTTACCCCGGACTGCCTGTTGCAGAAATGGGGTGATTTGTATCCAACTAACTGCTAACTGCTGGTGGAGTTTGTGACTGTAAAATGCCGACAATTCTAGCTACATCCCACGCAAATGTACGGCTGTAATTATACTCAATGTTTATACCACAGCCCACCAAGAGCTAATGCTAGTAGCTATGTGTTAGCCTTCTTTTATTACATGGCTTGGTTGAATTATAATGTAGAATGCGGTCTGTTATTTCTTGATAATAGACCGCTGCTAAGGATAACACCGTTGCCATGCATAGCAGAGCGTTGCCATGGACACAGTTCTGTTCACTCTGGAGCTATCAATCAATCAGCTGAAAGAAGTCCGGATAATGTATCAGCTGTGGCCAAAAAAAGCATATTTTAAATGTGTAACACCACTTGAGCCACGGTGAAACATTTTTTCGTGTATATGGTTGAAATGACAATAAAACACACTTGTTGAGTTGATCGTCTCACTGTCTGTCTGTCAAGGGCAGGCGTGGCTTGGGAGTGGCCTCATACAGCAGCAAAGCAAGTGCATTCTGGGATTTGGTGTCTTTCATCCATATGAGCCAAAAACACATTTTCTGTCTTATCTTGGCCTAGAAGGCACCAATTTCAATTTTTTTTCACATTTCTACTACATAAGTGACCCAATTTAAAGATATATTCAGCTTTCCAGCGGTGGAATTTCCCTTTAACCTCAGAGTCAGTTCGGAGTAATTTCACCCTAGGGTCCTTTGCACCATGACCTCGAGCCAAACTCCCCCCAAGAAGCTTTTTTCACCTGGGTCTAACATTGGGAGAGTTAGCGTAGAGTAGCATAGAGTAGCGTTATCAGCTGAATAGCTTAGCGCAGGGGCTAATGGATCCACGTTTGTATCTCGTAAATGACCCCACTAAAGCATTTGATTTAGTTGATCATTATCTGCTTCTGGATAAACTATATTCAATTGGCCTCTTCCGTACATCTCTTCTTTGGTTCAACTCATATTTTCATCATCGCCGTCAGTGTGTGTCCTTCGGGGGCAGTCAGTCGAATTTTACAGGTGTAGATAAAGGCATACCCCAGGGTTCTTCACTTGGCCCTTTATTATTTTCCATTTTTATTAATGACTTGCCACTCTGTTGTTCAAGATGTGGCATTCATCTTTACGCTGATGATACAATTATATATTGCTCCAAACCAAATATACCAGACATAAATTATTCTTTACAACATACTTCGATTCTGTACAGCAGTGACTGTCATTTAATAAACTCTTGCTGAATAAATCAAAATCTTACTGTATGCTTTTCCAGAAGAAAGATAGAAATGATCTTAATCTTCATTTTCTGGATTCTTCTCCACTAGAGCCAACCAAAAAATTAAAATATCTTGGTGTTTGGCTGGAAACCGATCTTTCATTTAAAGCTCATGTACATGCGCTTACCAACAAACTTAGCTTTCGGCTTAAAACATATCAATCAATAGACTGCTTTAACTATCAGGTTAGGAGAAGAATAGTTTCTCAGTTGTTGCTACCTATTCTGGACTATGCAGATATTATATATGCTAACACTACTGCCACTTGTCTACATTCTCTTGATGTGATATACAACAGCCTGTGCCGATTTGTCCTTCGCTACCCCTATAGGACACATCATTGTGTGATGTATGAACAGCTGTCCTGGCTTGCACCCTCAGCCAGAAGAAAATATCATTGGCTTCAGTTCATTTTTAAATGTATTTACTTTCAATATCCATATTATTTATCGCAATATTTAGTGCCTTACAGTTCACAATATAGCCTTCGTCACAATGACCAGATCTTCTTTACTGTCCTTAGAGTTAATAGAGAAGTTGGGAAATATGCTTTCTGTGTTAGAGCTCCTCGTGACTGGAACTGCCTTCCTGCATCTATTCGCTCGCTTACGTCTTTTCCTCTGTTCAGAACTGCTTTGTTAACACATCTTCAGAATACTTGTCTATGTTTCTAGCTTTTCAGATTTGCAATTGATATGTGTCATGTTATGTATGTGTGTAGGCTATATATGAATGAGCTTATGTACATAAATGTCCATTGTGATGTTAACTTTGTCAGTTATATGTGGGATTATTGTGTTATATGTTATATGTTACATTAGTCGTTTCTCAAACATTTTACATGTGATAGGGATGGGTGTAGGGATATTGAGAGCTTATGTGTGTGTAGTGTGGGCATGCATGTTTTTTATTATTATTATTATGTTTGTTTCTTTTTTTTTCTTCTCTTTTCTGTTTGATTGTATCTACTCTGTTGTTCTGCTGTTCTGTTGTTTTGTACATGATCCTGAGGACCCCCATGAAAACGAGATGCTGCATCTCATGGGGTTGATCCTCTATGTTCATAAATAAATAATGCCCGAAATGATACCAAACGTCTACAGTAGTACAAATAGGTTATGTACTCATAAAACGATGGATTGGAAAGTTTGTAAGTACACCAGAAGTTTATGTAAATAACACTTGCCTGCTGGCTTCTGTTCTCTGCTGTTGTTGCTGCTGTAAGACGAGTGCTTAGGGCCGTCTACAAATTACAACACCGAAAAGAGATGCAACAAAAATATTTTTTAATTAAACTTTTTATTTTTAAGTAAGTGCTGTAGTATAACTAGCAGGAGACAAGTAATAATTGAGGTAAGTTTGGAGACATTACCTTATTTAATCATTAAATTAATAAATATTTTTGTTGTATCTCTTTTCGGTGTAGTAATTTGTAGACGGCCCTAAGCACTCATCTAACTGCAGAAAGCAGCAGCAGCAGCTGCAGCAACAGAGAGCAGAAGAGAGCAGGCAAGTGTTCATAAACTTCTGGTGTACTTACAAACTTTTCCAATCCATCGTTTGTACTAATGTAGAAGTTTGGTATCATTTCTGGCATTATTAGTGGGGTCATTTACGAGATACAAACGTGGGTCCATTAGCCCCTGCGCTAAGCTATTCAGCTGATAACGCTACTCTACGCTAACTCTCCCAATGTTAGACCCAGGTGAAAAAAGCTTCTGGGGGGGTGTTTGGCTCGAGGTCATGGTGCAAAGGACTCTAAGGTGAAATTACTCCGAACCATCACTTTAACCTCAGAGTCAGTTACTATGGGAACTCAGTCTATGAACCTAACCTTTTCTGGAGCAGGTTTTCTTCTCTCTGTCTCCTCCCTCTGACACAGTGCACTTTTATTTCCTCATTCATTCATTCAGTCTGTATCAGGCGCATTTTAGACCAGTTTGTTATCTGCATGCAATAAAACATGCGGTTGTTTGAAAACCACATTAGTAAGACACTTCTTGGGTCTAAAAGGATAGGTAAAGTACTTCAGGTTCTTATACCAGCTTCCTGAGAAATATAAAACATTTTAGTTTTCAGACTTTAAAAACATTAAGATAAAATACGAAAAATGTGGTAATAATGTGGTTAAGCAAGCAAACGTTTTTGACAGAAACTTTCCTTCACTGGATATCAATGTTTGGTTATAATTATAGATATTGGGATGTATTTATGTTTGTTAGAGTTATGTATCTTTAATATTACATTTATTAATTGTTATTATTAAAAATAATATATCTTCCTTCCTTCCTTCCTGTTTCACAAAATATTTTTAATTAATTTTCCTGAGAGCTACTTTCTGAATTCTGGAGATATATGACTCATAATCAGATGCTTCAGATATAATGCCTGTTGAGAGGGATGAAAAAAAAGTGCTTTTCTCCGAAATATTAGAATAGGGAGTTTTTATATGAATGAATCCTTCCTTCATTTCCCTAATCACTATTTTCTTTCAGAAGTCATCTAAATACGTTATAAGGTCATATATATTTTTTTTATAATGGTTCTTTTTTCACAAACAAAGTTTTCTTCCTCTGAGTTGAAAAAATTTTTTTCTCTGCTTTTTCTGTAAGCTGCCAGTTTTTCACTCCTCTGAGTACTCCTGTTTTTTCTTTCCTTCTTCCTTCCTCCTTCCTTTTCCGATTTCTTCTTAATCCTTGAATGTCTGGTGGCTGATCACCTCTTCGGCGCTTCAGTCTGTATCACTCGCAATTTAGTTTCCCAAAGAATGATTTTTCAAACCTGTTTTTGCTCTTGCTCCTGAGCCCAACCCATCCTTTTGTAAAAGTTCCTGGAATGTTCTATGATCATGTCTTCCTGCTTTTCCTCTTCTGATCTCAGTCCCAGGTTCTGCTAAGGGCTTCAATCGGTCACCCGACTATGATTTAACCCTAAGTTCGCCTAATTTTCATCTCCATAATATTTCTGGGACTATCCCCCGCTCGGCTCGCCTGAAGCCCCGTACCAGCCAGGTGTTTTCCCGCTTGACACTGCCCTCAGTGATTGTCTGAGTACTCCCAGCTCCATTAAACTTTTTGAAACTGTTTATACGTTGTCTGTGTGAGTCTCTGCGTTCTGGGTCAGACAAGCCCCCTAACAGAACGAACTGGCCATGGACCCTGCAGAGAATCCACAGGTGGCAGACGAAGACGGCATTCTTCGAGCCGTTAAAAATCAAGGAGCTCTGTTAGGCCAACACGACCAGTTGATACACAAATTACTGGAGACTAACCAACAATTATACAATCAAGTTTCTCAGCTGTCATCTCAAATTACTGCTCTGTCTCTCCCCAGTGCGCCTAGTGCTCCTCCCTCTCAGTCTGCTCTTTCAGCTATGGCTCCTGCGCCAGTCACCCGGGAACTCCTCCTGAGCCGTTTTTTGGGGAATTGAACAAGTGCCGGGGTTTCCTGCTTCAATGTAGACTCATCTTCCTACAGAAGCCGCTGTCTTTTGCCTCCGACTCGTCTAAGGTACACTACGCACTGGGGTTACTCAGGGGAAAGGCACTAGTTTGGGCCGAAGCTATGTGTGCTAATCAACACCTCTCCAGGTTAACCTTTTCTGATTTTTCCACTCGTTTGTGTACGGTTTTTGACCACCCGGATCATGTCGGTAACGCTTGCTGAGCCTCAGACAGGGTACACAGAGTGTGGCGGAGTACTCAATTGATTTTTGGACATTGGCAGCTGAGTGGAACATTGGCAGCTGAGTGGAATGATGAGGCACTACAGGGTGTTTTTGTGCAGGGCTTAAACCACTCTGTGAAAGATGAGCTAGCTCTTCGTGATGAACCCAGTAACCTGCACAGTCTTGTGTCCTTGGCTATTAAGATTGACAACAGGATCCGGGAGAGGAGACGGGAGAAAGGAGGACACACACCAGTTCAAACTCTGAATTCCAGGACACCCAGACCAAGTTCTTTGTCCCTCTGTGGGGACCTCTCGGCTGCACCGGTCTCCGCTGCGAGGGACGAGGAGGAGCCTATGCAATTGGGTCGGGCTCGGCTTTCCCCAGCTGAACGTTTACGGCGCCAACAGGCAGGTGAGTGCCTGTACTGTGGTAACTCCTCCTACTTCCTCGCTAACTGTCCTGTACGCCCAAAAGAGGTGGCTCGTTAGTGAGAGTGGGTACACTAGTGAGCCCTAGCCCTGTATCTGCACCCACATTTCCTCGTCTGTCACTCCCTGCAACTCTCCAATTGGGCACTCTATCACTACCATTATCAGCTCTTATTGACTCAGGGGCTGAGGACAACTTTATTGACTTGCATCTGGGTAAGCAGGCTAACATTCCCCTCGAATCTCTCCCATGCCCTATCAACGTCACAACCATTGACAGTCAGTTATTAGCTAGAGTCACGCAACAAACTATCCCAGTTACTCTCGTTCTCTCCGGTAACCATCGAGAGGAGATCACCTTCAGAGTAGTGTCAGCTCCCTCTTCCCCTCTCATTCTCGGTTTTCCATGGCTCAGTTTGCACAATCCCCACATAGACTGGCAACTTAAGACTATCAGCAGTTGGAGCAGTTTTTGTCATTCTACTTGTCTCGGTTCTGCTATCCCTCCCACTGTGAAAGCCCCAACTGTACCAGAAACACTACCCGACCTGTCTTCAGTCCCCAAGGACTATCTGGACCTAGGGAGGTGTTCAACAAGGCGAAAGCGTTATCTCTGCCTCCACATAGACCCTATGACTGTGCCATTGAGCTGTTTCCAGGAGCCCCCTTGCCTGCTAGCCGACTCTACAACCTGTCCAGACCTGAGAGAGAGGCCATGGAAAACTATATCGGAGAGTCCCTGGCTTCAGGTATCATTCGCCCATCTTCATCTCCTGTGGGAGCAGGGTTCTTCTTTGTGGACAAGAAGGACAAGACGCTACGCCCCTGTATTGATTATCGCGCACTCAACAACATCACTGTAAAGAATAAATACCCTTTACCACTAATCAATTCTGCTTTTGAACCACTCCAGGGCGCCACTGTCTTCTCCAAACTGGACCTGCGCAATGCCTATCATCTCATCAGGATTCGGCAGGGGAGATGAGTGGAAGACAGGCTTCAATACACCACTTGGACACTTCGAGTACCTGGTAATGCCTTTTGGACTCACTAATGCACCAGCAGTATTCCAAGCCATGGTCAATGACGTTTTAAGGGATGTGTTAAATCGCTTTGTTTTTGTCTACCTGGACGATATTCTGATTTTCTCAAAGTCCCTTAAAGAACATGTTTCACACGTCCGTCTCGTCTTGCAACGGCTGTTGGAGAACAAACTTTTCGTTAAGGCCGAGAAGTGTGAGTTCCACCGTGAGTCCGTCCCCTTTCTTGGGTTCATTATAGAGAAGGGACGGGTGTCGGCTGACCCCGACAAAAATTAAGGCAGTGACTGAATGGCCCATTCCCCAGACTCGCAAACAGCTGCAACGCTTTCCTGGGTTTTGCTAATTTCTACAGGAGATTCATCCGGGGCTTTAGTAGGGTGGTAGCTCCCTCTCACCAAACTCACGTCCCCTAAAGTGCCATTCGTGTGGTCTCCTGAGGCTGACCAAGCCATGAGTGCCCTCAAACATCGGTTTTCCACCTCCCCTGTGCTCATTCACCCAGATGCCTCTTTGCCTTTTTGTTGTGGAAGTGGATGCCTCAGACTCTGGTGTTGGAGTGGTTCTGTCGCAACGCTCCCCTCACAGACCAAAAACTCCACCCCCTGTGCTTTCTTTTCCAAGAAGTTGTCACCTGCAGAGAGACACTATGACGTGGGAGACCGTGAGTTGCTGGCCGTGAAGCTGGCGTTGGAAGAATGGAGACATTGGTTGGACGGGGCGGAGCAGCCTTTCGTGGTGTGGACCGACCACAAGAACCTGGCCTTCATCCAGTCTGCGAAGAGACTCAACTCCCGCCAAGCCAGATGGTCCATCTTCTTTAGCAGGTTTAACTTTACTCTTATTTGCCCTCCTGGTTCTCGCAATGTAAAACCTGATGCTTTGTCCCGCCAGTTCTCCGTCTCTGAAGAGTCCAGTGAACCAGAGTCCATCCTGCCTTCTACCTGCGGAGTGGCGGCCGTTCGCTGGGAGATTGAATCTCTGGTCAAGACGGCCCAAGAATCCGACCCCGGACCAGCGGATGGGCCATCTGGTCGGCTCTATGTTCCTGTGTCGGTACGGTCTGAAGTGTTGCAGAGGGTCCATTCCTCACGCTTCGCCTGCCATTCAGCAACGTACCCTTACGTTGCTGAAAAGACACTTCTGGTGGCCTTCTGCAGAAGCTGATGTCCGGGCTTACGTGGCAGCCTGTACCACCTGTGCCCGAGGTAAAGCATCTCACCAGTCTCCCTCGGGTCTGCTTCAGCCTCTTCCTGTTCCAAGCCGTCCCTGGTCCCATATAGCCCTGGACTTTGTCACTGGTCTCCCTGTGTCCGAAGGTAATGATAGAATACTCACTATTGTGGACAGATTCTCTAAATCTGCTCACTATGTAGCATTACCAAAATTACCGACTGCCAGTGAGGCAGCGGACCTCTTAGTCCTACATGTATTCCGTCCCCATGGAATACCTGTGGACATTGTTTCTGACAGAGGCCCACAGTTTATTTCACAAGTCTGCAACTGTGAGTCTCTCCTCAGGATTCCACCCGCAGACCAATGGCCAGACTGAACGAGCTAACCAGGACCTGGAAGCGTCTCTTCGCTGCGTGGTGGCTCAGCATCCATCGTCATGGGCTAAACATCTTCCCTGGATAGAGTACGCCCACAATTCCCTTACCACCTCTGCTACCAGCCTGTCTCCTTTCGAGGCTTCTTTGGGTTATCAACCACCTCTGTTCCCTGAGCAAGAACGGGAATTGGCCGTTCCCTCAGTCCAGGAGAACTTACGTCGTTGTCGTCAAGTTTGGTGCGACGCCCGGGAGGCGTTGCTCCGGACTACAGAGCAGAACAAGAGCTCGGCAGATCGTCACCGGACCCCAGCTCCCCAGTACCAGCCTGGACAGGAGGTGTGGCTGTCCTCCAGGAACATTCCCCTGCGGATGGACTCACGCAAGTTGGCTCCTCGGTTTCTGGGCCCATTCCCCATTGACTCAGTCATCAGTCCTCTGCTGTGCGGTTGAAGTTGCCACGGGCTATGAAGTGTCATCCCACTTTCCATGTGTCACAACTGAAACCGGTCTCGTCTAGTCCTCTGTGCCTGCCTGCGGATCCCCCCGCCTCCCGTCCGCATGATTGACGACCACCCGGCCTACACTGTCCACCGGCTTTTGGACGTGCGGAGGCGGGGCAGGGGGCCTCCAGTATTTGGTCGACTGGGAAGGTTATGGACCTGAGGAGCGCTCCTGGATCCCCCAGGAGTTTTATTTTGATCCACAACTAGTGACAGACTTCCATCGCGCACACCCTGACAAGCCTGGGCCTAGAGGGACGCCGAGTGGCGCCCGTTAAGGGGGGGGTCCTGTTATGGGTGCTCTCTCTCCGCCCTGAGTTGGGTGGCCTTTTTCTCTGTTTTTCTGTGTCTGCCGTGTTTTTCCACCTGGAGTGCTGGAGGCGTGTCCAGAGGAAAGTAGGTCAAGGGGCGTGGCCGATTCATCACTGCACAGCCAGTCTTCACAGCTGCAGCTCATCGCCATGATTCACCTCTGCCATACTTAAACCCGGGCTGATCACCTCTTCAGCGCCAGTTTGTTATCTACAACTCAAGTGGTAACTTGGCTCTCAGTTGAAACTCTAGTATTGTCCGTGTAACTCCGTACTCTGGTTTTTTGCCTTTGTTCCCTGAGCTCAAACTAACCCTGTGCGTCTCTCTCTAGTACCTGCTCTGACCTGCTGCTTCCTCCGCTGTGCCTACACACTCCCCAGCCTCACCGTTCTGCCGGCGCCTCCACCTGGGACTCAATCTACGGACTCAGCTCTGCCTGTCCACCCTGTCTCCCGTAATACTTGGACTCATCCCCGTCGGCTCGTCTGAAGCCTTGTACCAGCCAGGTGTTTTCCCGCTTGACACTGCCCTCAGTGATTGTCTGAGTACTCCCAGCTCCATTAAACTTTTTTGAACCTGTTTATACGTTGTCTGTGTGATTCTCTGCGTTCTGGGTCAGACAAGCCCCCTAACATGTGGAGCATATTAGTAAAGCCACTGTAGCAAAGCACTGAAGAGTGCGACTCGATCGCTCTGAAACCATTTTTGTAGTGTTCCCTGGACACAAACCAGTAAGAGCCATTAAAAAGGAGTTCCACAGGATTTCAGGTGAATGATGTAAACCCTTTGAAATAAAACATTATGAATTATAATTCTGTTAATGATGGTGCTGCAGCCTCAGAATGGGAGTAGTAGACCTAGGACTTTTTCACCTGCAGGATTGCACCTAAATGAAATAGTTTATAGGTTCAATACCATTTATCCAGTAATGTTATACTTATGGTTAAATATGAAATTAATACACTATATTGGAACTTACGCATTTACTCTTGCATCAATTTTCTCCCACTCAAATTCTCTCTCTTTTGCAGCAGCCGCGGTGTTGCATTTTTTTTAACTAAATACATGTTCAAACTCACTGTATGTGCGCATGAGTATTTCCGCCGACCCATTTGTTTATGGTTGTTGCCATGGTGAATCGTAGTATCATGGCTCCATTCATGCTGCCTTTTTATTGTGGTGGTGGATGCGCTTGACTCTGAGTGAACCTACTCTGAGTTGATTGAACCAACTCTAATCAGCTGTTCTGGAAGCAAAAAGTCAGAGTTTCCATCTCAGGGTAAATCAACTCAGAGTTCAGGGTTAGACTCAGAGTTCAGGGTTAGACTCAAAGGGCTAGATTTATCAAGCCGTTTGCGCCTGTTTCCAGGCGCTAATTGGTCGCAAAGACGGACGTAACCGATGTGGGCTATTTACAAATGGGGCGCACTTGCGTAAAATCGCAGATTGTCTGCCACATGAGCGAGAAGAGACAAGTTGCGCTTTCAATATGCTTTTGTGGGAGTGTCGTGGGGAAAGTGGGAGTTCCACCCAAAAAGGTGGGAGGATAAGCGCAAAGTGCACCTAATTATATATTCCGTGGTATTTACAAAGACTGTCAGTAAGAGCGCACCTCTATTCTGCGGGGAAAATTCTCTGCCTCTTAAAAGCAGGTCTAAACCAGCCGCAATCGAGTTTCCTCGTAGACCTTTATGCCGCTGGTGAAATGGCAACAGTAATTGAGCAAGACAAAGACATAGGCGAGGCTGAAAATATTTTTAACACAAGAATCACACTTTGTCAGTGAACACAACATCATTTAGCGTTACAGATCAAGCAGCCATGCAATATTAGAGTTACTGGAAGAAATCAAAGATGAAATTGAATCTCCCACTCAGCGTTCACATCCCATTCCAGCAGTTGTTAAACTCCTCGCTACATTACAAATATTGGCATCAGGATCATTTCAAACTCAATCTCAGTCTGCACTCAGCCATATCATAGCACAAGTACCGCTTTGCTACAGCGCAATTTACGGTATAGTGGGCGGAGAAAGACGCTGATTGCCTGATGGGTGTCAGGGTTGATAAATACTACGCAAAATATGGAAGCATAGCGTGCGCTATTACCGAACTCGCATAAACAGACGCAGCGCAAACTGCGCCAGTGTTAGTAAATTAGGCCCAGAGTTTGTTAAACCTCCTTCCTGAAACGGGCCCGATGAAATGATGAGATCATTAAACACACAACTGTTTGGATCCTTTACACTTTCTACGTTTTAATACTTTAACTACAGTGTTCTGACGATACTTACAGACTTTTCCTGAAGTAAAATTTTCAATGCAGGACTTTTACTGTAACTGAGTATAGTTACAGTCTGGTATTAGTACTTTTACTGCAGTACAGGATCTGAACACTTCTTCCAGTGCTGTTGACAACAATAAAAGCAGACAGTGTTGACCATGGTAGGTGATAGGGGCTGGCTGCCGTTCAGTAAACAGTTTACTAGAGTTGAAGATTATAGAATATGGGATTCATTCCTAGGTAACATATCTTCATTAATAAAATGTTCTGCCACATTATGAGTCAGAAAGAAAAGTCTGGAGAATGTCTCAGAGACACAAAGTCAGCTTTGTGTTGATGATAGTAAAAGATGCAAAAACATGCCCTCAACTGGATACAAAAGTAAAATTTTCTGGATTTCATGGAACTGGCAGTGATTCCCTCTCCACTCTCTCATCTACAAAACTCTGTTAAGAGTATATGCTTAAAATACACCAGACACATCAACGTGTCTCATCTAGATATTGTTTCATTAAATATTTCTGGCCTCTTTTTCTGTTTGTCTTTTTTTTTTTTTTTTTTTACATTTTTGTCTCCTTTTTGTGTGTTTTTGTGGCTTTGTTTTAGACCATGCTGTGACAGACCCTAACCAACTCTAACCCACTCTAACCCTAACCCAGTCCAAGTGAACTCCAGTTTGCTCCAAACTCTGTTAAGAGTACTTTTAAACTAAACTACACATGTGACTCATTATTAAGTCTCCTAGGATTCTCGTCAACTTGTGATTCCATTGAAACAGTTTGGAGTTTGCATGTGAGGAGCCCTAAAGAGAGAACCTGCAGTCAGTTAGCTTGAACACGACGGTGGGTTATCCTTGGTGAACATGTGAGGAGACCTAAAGAAAGAAGCCTCCTGTAGTCAGTTAGCTTGAACATGACAGGGGGTTATCCTTGGTAAACAGTGACATCTAGTGGTCACATTGCAGGAAAGCAGGTTCACTTTCTACAGCCTTTAAAAATAAGATTTCAATGATTAAACATCCCATTTTGATTCTGATTTGTAAAGCAGTTGTGCCATTCCATCTCCAGAAGGCCTGTGCATCTTAAAGGGGATGGTTTTTCTTCTTCAACAGCCTCACAGTCCTCATGTCTGCTTCTTAAAGGGGATGGTTTTCTTCTTCAACAGCCCCACAGTCCTCAGGTTTGGGCTATAGAGGCTCCTGGTTTGGTTTCAGGTGTCTCCTTTATGAAGTGGTAGTACTGGAAACATAGGAAACACTTAATTATTCTCATCTTGACGAACTTCTGCGTTGTGTTGGAGTTTCTTCAAACGACACTGTGACAGAGAGATCTCTCTATTGATCTGTTTGTTCTGGTGACGAATGCACAACCAGCCCCTCCTCATCAGCTAAAGCGGCTGCTCTTTAAGCTTTTAGGACGTTTTCCCTCTTCCACGTTAACAGCAGAGGAAAAAACATCAGCCATCACTCGGCGCCAGCTGAGCTTCAGATATGATTAATGACAAAACAGGGAGGGGTTAACATTTAGTCATCACTGGGACAGAGGTGGAGATGGAGGTCGACACAACCCACCAAACCAACCACAGGCACGATAAATCACACAGAAATATATATTAACTAAACATATGTTAAGAACCCTCTCAATTAACACACTTTGCATGTACGTCATTTTTTCATTGAAAACAGGTCAACTTGTGTGATGTCAGCTTGTTAAATGTGAATATGTTCTAGTTTATTCTCTCCTCTGCGACAGGAAACAAAACAAGACATTTGAATACATTATCTTGGGCTTTTTGGGAAACACTGATACATTTTAGAGACAGAACAACTCATCCATTCATCCAGACAATAACCCACTAATTAATACATGATGAAAATAAATGTTGTAGTTGCAGCTCTTTGAGAAGATTAAGTGCAAGATCCTTAGCCCCTGGTGCAATGGTTCCTGCACACAAGAAGTTAACATGATAACTTGGCTACTAACTAAGCTACCTGAGTGCAGGAGAGGAAGGAAGCCTGAAAGCTTCTTCAGAGTCCTCCCCTAATGTTGGAGCCGACAGTATGATTTAGATATTAACGTTTTAGACGAATGGTGCATAAATATATTGATATTGAGAGGAAATTTAGAGTCATTATAAACACACACACACACACACACACACACACAAATTTAAGTTGGATTCTGAGTCATATTTAGACGTGTCGTCCAGGAAAGAGAGGGTGTAGAGAGTCTGCAGTGATTCTTTCGGCTTGTTTTCTAACAGCTTGTATGGGCTTGGACTCTTTCCTCCCTATTATCCTCAGAGCTGTCTTGTGTGTGCTGACCAGCCTGCTATTTAGCTGCACTGTTAAAGGGGCGCTATGTGTTATGGTTCGGTATTTTGCTTTGCATTTTGTTCTATTTCTGTTGCCTGTGTGTAGATTTCTGTATGTTTCCTGTTTTTATATTTATTCTGTATTTTTCTGTTCCCTGTCTTGTAAATTTATCCTGTGCTGTGTATTGTGGTCTGTGTATATTTTGTTGTGTATTTTTCTGTTCCCTGTTGTGCATTTCCCTGTTTATGTTCTGTTTCCTGTTTTATTTTGATAGTCTGTTTTCTGTCTTGTCATGCCTAGTTTTACTTCCTTTGTTTTCCCGCCTGTGTGATTGTCTGATGTGCTCCACCTGGGGCCTGTTGCACAACACCAAGATAAGGGATTAAGCCGGGATATTTAGGTTATCCTGGATGAATTTAGCTTTGACAAAAGCAGGTTGAATTAAACCCAGCCAAGTAACCATGGAGATTTATTCTTTGCAGCTAGCCTGGTCCAGAGCAGGCTAACAGGCAGGCTAAGATTAATCCTGGAGTCTGATGTGTAAAATCAGCTGCCGCTCTGATCCGAAATAAACGTGTTTAACAGTTATTCCGTTGTCTTCTGAATGTGTTCTGCTTCATTTTATTAACATGCATTACTTGTCACTATTCCTGTCACGAGTTTGATTTAAATCCTACTACTGCAGTTGTTGAGATGGTAAGAAATGCTTGCCCTGGCACCCTGAGATAAAGTGGGACAATACGGAGGAAATGGGCTTTTCCTCCGCTGCTGTCACCGTGAAATGTGCCCCGTGCAACGCGGGGAGGCGGGGGAGGCCAGGGGGAGGCAGGGGGATCCTCCCACACTGTGCAGCGGACTCTAAAAGAGGACTTTTAGCGTCAATAACGACGACAATGGCACCTGATCAAACGTCCTTTTTTACCAAATGGGAGTGAGAATGAGTTGGAATGCCACAAAGCTTCTTAATCATTTTATTTTAGTGCTGTCACTTGTCATCTTTTTCTAGTTTTTGTCCAGTCATGCTTGTTCTGTATGAACATTAATTGTAGAAAGATATTTAGAATTAGACATAGCTTATGGAGATTTGTGCATATGGTTGTAAAACATATTCTCACATTATGAATAAGGGTTTGAAATTAAGCCTAGTCCATAGGGTAAATTTCCCGAGGAACAAGAATTCCCTCTGCTCACTTTTAATGCAACGTAGGCTAAATAATAATACATTTTATTTATATAGTGCTTTCCAGGCTACTCAAATACACTTTACACTAAAACCAGCACATTTAGCACATAAAAACAGATACAGCAATAAAACCAACACATAAAACAAGCATAACGTGGAGTAACTAAGTAGATTTTTTTTAATCCATACGTATTCAGTCGGTCCGCTATTGTCTGTCGGGGTTTTTTTCCGTTTGATAACAGCCGTAGCCTATTTCCCTTTTTGCATATTATGTTTCACCTTCTCGTAAATTTCCATTAGAAGCTGCTGCTCAGCGGGTGAAACATATGCTGCACACGTCTTTTCCATTTCTGCATCAGTAAATCTGTGATCGATACTGTGGTCTATTTAAGAAAGCTGTGAATGTTACAGGCCTCAAGCATGAGTAACCTGTTACAGATAAATATGCCCTGTTTTCATTCAGGAAAAGGAGAGACAGGATACATTAGTTGTGTTCGTTCAGCAGGCTGTCTTCTGTCTTTATTAACAGGATTTATAACTTTCTTTTCTTTTCTCTCATTTTAACAAACCACATCTTTTTCATATTAACTTCTTATTCACAAATACCACAATTTGCTTCTTATTCACAAATTCCACAATTTGCCATTCACATTGCAATGCCAAAGGGATATTTTTAACCACTGACACAACATAGTATTTCTATGAACTTACGAATCTGTTTTTAAACCACAAAGTACTGAATATCACCAACATTGTTGTAATCTTGATGTGTTTTACTAGCTGTAATTAAGCATATTAACTTGCTTCTCCTTTCACCCTGCATAACACATTTATGAAAACCTTAATAAACAATACATTTTTACAAATACACATATATATCAATGTCAAGGAGTTGCGGTAGAAATAAATAAAAGTACGACACTACGGCCGCCATAACTTGTGACTTCATTTAGCTACAAACTGGAGCTAGGAAAAATCTGCTAGTGTACAGAAAGTACAAGTTTCTAACCCAAATAAAACACACATTTTCTGTCTCAAACTTTCTCAGATAATGTTCCAACTAATTTTATAGTGCTTCAAAACACATTTTAGCATAGTAACACACACTTACTAACCTGTTTTGATTCAGGAAAAGGAGAGACAGGATACATTAGTTGTATTCGTTCAGCAGGCTGTCTTCTGTCTGAGGGACGGAAGCCTCGGCCGTTGTTACAACTAGCGCTCACTTAACGATACTCCCCCTTGTGGCGTAAGTGCATGCAGCTCTGAATCTTCTTTCATTTTTTTTATTTTTTCCCGAAGAGGTTTGTTGCCCTCTAAGAAGGCCTTGCAGGTTTTTGCATAATTGCCTACAGTGTCCTCCTCCTTGAACATTGGCAGCGGCCCAAAGTTTTCACCTTCTGCAGCAATCACAATTTCAGCAATGATAGCAGTCAACGCTATCGTGTTCCGGTCCACGTCCAATGTTGCTAAATGTTTAAGTATTTATTTTTCATTTTAAATGAAAATACTTTCATTATTAATCTTAGTTAATATTAATTTCAACATTTACTGATATGTTATTACCAGTGGTTTAATTTGGTTTTGTAGGGAGGGGGAGCCCTTATTTACGGGGAATGGTCATCATTCAAAATCGCGCCGTAAAATGACTTAATGTGTTTTTACACCAAAGGGGCTCTTTTTCCAGCATTAATGTGTAAGGTAGGGTTGATTAGTTATTCAAACAAAGATAAATACTTTACAATTCACTTACTTTATTATTTTTAATTTATTTTTTTACCTTTTATAGGCTAATGTTAACAGGCAGGCAATGGATTTCACCCTTGGAAAATGTATGAATTTGAACATGTTTGAAAATATTGGTTGGCAAATATGTAAAAATCTTTTAAAACAAGAAAATTATGTTGATTTAAGAGAATCAGAAACCACTATTATAGCCTTTTTAACAGTGATTGGCTGGCCCAGCTTGTTAATAGCCAGTGTATGTTCATTTTAGCTTCCAGTTTGTTAGACGGCACCAACATTTGGTCTAATCATAACTGGCCTGGCAACCCAAAGGCCAAGGTTTTGCTTCCAGATTTGTGTGCTGACGTATGATGTGGGGGTCTGGGGGTCCTACCCCAGAATTTTTTTTAGCATTAAACACTTTATTTCCTGCATTTTGGTGAATTTTTATGCACCTATTTCTACTACCTTTTTCTGAAAAATTATGCCTGAAATATCGTTATGTAAAGGGAAACATTACAATCCAAATCTAAAAACATAATGGAAAATATTGCAGTAAGGTTGTAAGCTGTATTGCTTTCATCTATTGATTATCCTTTAGATCGACTTTTCAAATTATATCTGAGTCAGCACACATGTAGCTTAGGCATCATTTATTCTTCCCTCTTTTGCATCTTTTGTTTGAGAAGTAACCTCCGTAAATGTGCATATGACAATAATTCACCTTAGTGATACATTATTCATTTAATTTATTAATAAACCTCTGGACGGTAATATTTCAGATGTTTGAGCAAGATTTCTGCTCATGTCCAAAACTTTGTGCACATTGAAAATAACTCATCCCATCTGTGTTCTCTGAGATTTGGAGGAGTTGTGATATTTTGTGAAAAAAATAAAGTTTATAATTACGAGCTATTACGAGAATAAAGTCACTATATTTCAGAAAATAATCTACCTGCACCGTAGTCTGCTGTGCATTACGTGATTGCTCTGCTGATACGGTAGATCTCAGACCGTCTGACAGACACAGAGCCCTGTTTGAGACGTTTAGGGAAGTGGCTGTACGCTGCTCTACATCGGAGGTGGAAACCTGAAACTTATCGCAGAAATGCACGGAGCACAAACGCGAAACATCTGCCGCAGCATGTCCACAGCAGAGCGCATCCATAAACCTGAAGCTGCGCAGCTTTTTACAGCGAGAGTGGACACTAAACGATGTCCGGTTTCATATTTGTCAGTCAACTTTTCAAAATACATTCGGGGTTACACTCAAAACATTAGGGGCTGAAACCCCGGCAAAATGTTTGATGCTGAAGGAGACAGAGCTGAGCTCCGGCAGGGTGTGTTGTGGCCCTGAGGAGGGGGAGCTGCGCTCCGGTGCGCTCCGGCCCAATTTAACCTCTGGTTATTACAATCAAAGGATGTATTTGTTAACATTAGTTAATGCACTGTGAACTAACATGAACAGCTTTATTTTTATTAACTAACATTAACAGAGATTAATAAATACTGTAACAAATGTATTGCTCATTGTTAGTTTGTTAGTTAATACATTAACTAATGTTAACTAATGAACCTTATTGTAAAGTGTTAGTGTTACCGTCATGGCTTGTTCTAGCTTTGTAGTAATCAGGCATCCATATGAGAACGGCCTTTAATTCCTCTCGCACAAAACTAATATAGGCTACTATAAAACAGTTTATTTGTTTCAAACAAAATATTATTTCTATTATTTCTAACACATTCGTACTTAATGAGCGCTTCAAAGGTAACGGGAGTCACATTTTCCTATTCCGCCTAACTTATGCCGCGGGCCGGCCCTGCTGTTACTACCCACATGGGTAACACTTTACAATAATAGTACATGAATAATCATGTACTAATACCTGAATAAATTTACTTTACTATGAACTAATGATGAGTTAAGACATGTACTAATGAGGAACTTACTGTTGTGGTTGGGACCTGCTGGTTGTGAGTTTTTGTTTATTTTTCTCTGCTGTTAGTATTTTTTCGTTGCTCTGCCTCTCTCTCCCTGTGTCTCTTTTGCTTTCCCTCCTCCCCTACTGCCTACTCCCTGCTTTCCTCCTCCCCTCCTGCCTACTGCTGGCCAGTAGGCAGGAGACTACTTCTGATTCCCCGTCGCCAGACCTCTCTTTCGCCGTGGCCTCCCAGGGGGTGCTGCTCGGCCAGCATGCAACAACCATCTCCGCCATGGCCGAGACGCTGTGCTCCCTGGTCGAGGAGGTCCGGCGACTGGGCCAACCTGCTCCTTCCCCCAAGCCTCCCCATCCTTCCAGTAACCCCGCTCCCTGCGCTCACTCCGATCGCTCCCCCGTGGTACATTCGGCCCCGCCTGTTCCCCTCGAATCTCCTGTTTCACCGCCTGACAAATTCTCTGGCGAGCTGGGAACGTGCAAGGGTTTCCTTGTGCAGTGTGCCCTAGTGTTCCGGGGGCAGCCAGTAACTTACCACTCTGACGAGGCCAGGGTGCGTTTTGTCGCCGGGTTGCTCCGCGACCGGGCCCTCTCGTGGTTCACTTTGGTGAACACGGGACGGCCCAATCTCCTATCCTCGTACTCCGCTTTTACGGAGGAACTAAAAAGAGTGTTTGATCGCCCCGTGCAGGGTGCTGAGACTGATTCCCGTTTATGGTATCTCCGTCAGGGGATCTCGCAGTGTCGCGGAGTATTCGGTTGATTTTCGCATTCTGGCCACTAGATCAGGCTGGAACAGTCCGGCTCTCCTTCGCGCGTTCCTGAATGGGCTTAGCGAATGTATGAAAGACCTGCTAGCCGCTAGGGACGAGCCGGAGAGTCTGGACCGCCTTGTCGAAACTGCAATCGACTTAGATAATCGCATCCGGGAGAGAGAGAGAGATCGCTCGCTCCGTGCCTCTCCCTCTCCCCGCCCTCCGCCTTCTCGGGTCTCTGCTCCCTCGCCTTCCCAGCCACGTTCAGTCTGTCCTCCAGCGCCCCCGTCTCCGCCCCCCCGGAACCCATGCAATTGGGTTGTGCCCGCCTTACGCCCGAAGAGCGAGAGCGCCGTCGTTTGGCCGGGGTCTGCATCTATTGCGGTAACCCCGGTCATTTCATTTCCACCTGCCCCATCCGGCCAAAAGAGTTGGCTCGCCGGTAGCAGTGGGATCTCTGGCGAGCCAAACCTTTCCCAACCCTCGCCTCTTACTGGAGGTTTCCCTGTCCTGGCAAGAGGTAACACTCCCTTTGGGGGCCTTGGTTGATTCTGGCGCCGATGAAAACTTTCTCGATATCGAAATCGCTCGACAACTCTCCATTCCCCAAATTCCCCTCGACACGCCCCTTCACTCCATCGGTCTCAATAACCGTTCACTCACCACCGTTACCCATCGCACTCCCCCGCTCCATCTCCTAACCTCCGGTAATCATCATGAATCTCTCCCCTTTCACCTCATCTCCTCTCCTGCATCCCCCATTGTCCTTGGTCTGCCCTGGCTCATCTCTCACAACCCCAATGTTGACTGGGCATGGGGGAAGATCAGGAATTGGAGTACTCAGTGTCACGCATCCTGTCTGTTGTCCGCGCCCGCCCCCGGTAAGCCCGCTCAGCCTCTTACTCCCCCAGTTCCCCCTGATTTAACGCTAGTCCCCCATGAATACCATGACCTGGCTCAGGTGTTTAGTAAAGAGCAGGCCTTGTCTTTACCCCCCCCCCACCGCCCTTATAACTGCTCCATAGCTCTTCTCTTAGGTTACCACCCTCAGACCAATGGACAGACCAAGTGGGCGAATCAGGACCTGGGGGCGGCTCTTAGGTGTGTGGCGTACCATAACCCTTCGGCATGGAGTACCCACCTTCCGTGGGTCGAGTACGCCCATAACTCCCTCGTCAGCGCTGCCACTGGGATGTCCCCCTTCATGTGCGCCATGGGGTTCCAGCCCCCACTGTTCCCAGCCCTGGAAGAAGAGGTGGCAGTCCCGTCAGTTCAGGCCCATCTGCGGCAGTGTCGACGGGTCTGGAGGGAGGCCAGGGCTGCCCTCCAGCACAGCGCTTCCCGAAATAAACGCCTTGCAGACCGCCACCGGACTCCAGCTCCCGTCTACCAGCCTGGCCAGAAGGTGTGGTTATCCTCCCGGGACCTCCTCCTCCAAGAAGCTCAACCCCCGGTTTGTGGGACCCTATACCGTCGAGGCCGTCCTGAATCCTGCCGCCGTCAAACTCAGGCTCCCGCTTCATTTCAAGATACATCCAGTCTTCCATGTCTCCCAACTCAAACCGGTCTCCACCAGCTCTCTCTCCGCCCCAGTGGCAGCGCCTCCTCCTCCCCGGATCATCGACGGCCATCCGGCCTATACGGTACGCCGCCTCCTGGACGTGCGACGGAGGGGCCGGGGTTACCGGTACCTTGTGGACTGGGCCGGCTACGGTCCGGAAGAACGATCCTGGATACCTGCCAGCCAGATCCTCGACAACACACTCATAAAGGACTTCTACAGGGCCCACCCGGACAAGCCTGGCGGTCCGCCTGGAGGCGTCCGTTGAGGAGGGGGTACTGTTGTGGTTGGGACCAGCTGGCTGTGAGTTTTTGTTTATTTTTCTCTGCTGTTAGTATTTTTTCGTTGCTCTGCCTCTCTCTCCCTGTGTCTCTTTTGCTTTCCCTCCTCACCCTACTGCCTACTCCCTGCTTTCCTCCTCCCCTCCTGCTGCTGGCCAGCTGACTACACACACCTGCTGCCAATCACTCATCACTGCTCTCCCGCCGCTCACACCTGCCATCCATCTGCAATCAAGCACAGTACTTCAACCCCGGCCCAACAGACCATCTCCGCTGAATTGTTGCCTCATCTTCTCTGGTGACACTCCATGCCAACGAACGCTTATCTTCAAACTTTTTGCCTAACCTGTGTTATTCCTTACCTGACCCTCCTTTGTGTTTGTCTTTCAGATCCACTTCCTCCCTCTGTTCCAGTCAGCTGGCCTCCCCATTCAGTCCTCCTCCCACGGCACCCTACATCGCTCTGCCTCCGCTTCCACGCTCCAGCCAGCCCTCCTCCGCTCCTCGGCTCCCCCGTTCCAGTGCCTCCTCCGCGGCTTCCCAGCCCCTGTTTCCCCTCGTCTCCCTGAGCTCCCTGGTCATCCTAGATTTTTCCCTTGAGCCCCTGCCATCCTAGTTTCTTCTCCTGCGTTCCTCACCATCCTAGGTTTTTCCTTTTTGTCCCTCACCTTCCTAGTTTTTTCTCCCGTACTCCTCCCTCCTTGTTTGTTTAATAAAGTATTTGTTTTTGAGCATTGCATTTGAGTCCGTTCTGTCCATCGTAACACTAACCTTAACTACGACATGAGTCATATGAATTCCTGCATGAATATACCATCTTAACTACACGTTAGTACATGCTTGTTAATTAATGTATTAATTAACATTTCGGGGTAAACTAAATCAAACTTGTTCTAGAACATGGACACATTTTGTGGCCCAAAAGAAAAGCAAGAACCCTAACTGACTAACATCCGACTGCATTATGATATAAAGACAGTAAACCAATCCATAAAATAACCACATAAATAACCACCATCTGTGCTAACACTGATTTTAATTTTGAAAATTGCATCTGTTAATGAATATGTTAGTGTAGGTATTTCACTCTTGATGGCAGCAGTGGAATCACTTAAAACAGAATGAGATTAAATAGTTTTTAATGATGAATGCATCATTGTGTGTTCAATGAGTAAGGTTAAATGTAAACATTGCAAGACATCTATTGGCATTCACTGATGTTTGTGACTGTTGCTGGTGTCAAATTTATGAACAATTTTACATTGTGCCCTTTTAGTATATCTTTCTTCTGATCTAGAACATGTTTGATTTACTTTAAACCCGAAATGTTAATTAATGCATTAATTAACAAGCATGTACTAACGTGTAGTTAAGATGGTATATTCATGCAGGAATGACTCATGTCGTAACAAGGTTAGTTCGTCATTAGTAATGTCTTAACTCATCATTAGTTCATAGTAAAGTAATTATTAATTCATGTATTAGTACATGATTATTCATGTACTATTACTGTAAAGTGTCATGCTGTAGGCTGCAAACTTTGCTGACGTTAGCCTGATACTAACTTAACGTTATGCTAGCAAATAAATGAGTTTTTTCAGAGCTGTGATTGAGCAGTCCCACTAACTGTAAAAAACGTACAGTGAAAAACACAACTTGTAAGAGTGACGATTGGTGGCATACTAAACATTTGATTTGGCTCATTAAATTCTTTACTAACGTTATGTAATATAACGTTACCTTCATTATCCAACTGCAGCGACTCATCTGGGGGGCTTCTGCTCTTATTGGTTCGTCTGGTAACTTGCGTCCTTGGCATGATCTGTATTTAAAAATTAAACAATAAAAATATCATAGCTAAAACATAAGTTATTTGTCTGAAATTAGCACCTGGGATATAACCACAGACTGTAGGATGTGTAACCCGATATAACGTACCTTCTCACAGTAGATAACTTCAGCGCTCTTTCTGCAGCCACCGTCAATGGTCAATTGTCAGACTCTTCCGGTTTAACGCAGTTTCTGGTCTTTCCGCAGGCATTCGCTTCCAATGTTCGCTTCAGTGATTGTGGTGCCACGGAAGTGTAAGTGGAATTAATTTATACATATTTATAATATACATGTCAAATTTAAGAGACTTTGCCGGATGGTTAAAACACATACACGTTAGTACTACAGCTGCATCTAATGTTACGTCTCTTAAATTTTAAATTGTCTGTATTTTTCAGAAATATGACATTGACAAGAACATTACTTCAGAGGACAGCACAAGGGGGTAAACATTTAATAGAATGGCTCCAGAGGGAGAGGCTGTTATCAAGAAAAAACGATGCCCTGTGTGCAACAACAGAATGAAACTCAAAAGAACCAACATGACCAAGGATGGATATAGGTGGTAAGAACCAAGCATCACTGCCACACAAGGTACACCTGGATTAATTTGCCATTAGATTATACAGTGTCTAGATTGGGGGAGAAGTGACATTAAGCAAAACTATGGGACAGTGATACTGTATTGTAGCATCCTGAGTTAGAAAGGATGTTATGTTACATAACAAAAATAATTCACAAGTCAAACACCCAATCTGAATCAGATTTAAATATTTCACATACTGAAGAGAAAACAAAAAGCCTTTAGAACATCACCTGGGAAAATCTAGCTTCTGATGATGCCTACAGGTCACAGACTCAATACCGTTACTGCATGGAACATACTTTTAGTAACATAAAATGAGGGATCATGTACAAAAAGTGCTAATCTCATCCCATATGGATGTAAGTACCCTAAAACTTAAGATGACAGGGTGTACTTTAACCTCAAGGTCACAGAATCCTTTCACACAGAAGGTGTTGTAGTACAGAACCAAAACAGCAAAAAATATCACTTCGCATAGACTTACAGTACTCACTCTAAGTGTAGGCTAATGTTCAACAATGATCACCCAGTACCTTATTACAGTCTGACAAACTATGCAATGTTGGATATTTACAGATTATGTCATATGTTACAGGAGCTGTAGAAAGGCAAACCACAGGGGTAGTGGCATCACAAGGTCCATCAGAGAGGGCTCAATATTCTCCAGGTCACACATTACGCTACCATCATGGATGAAGATTATGCACAGGTTAGGAGCTCTCTCTGTTTCTCTATCTCATGCTTTTTCTTTGTTTTGGTTACACTGTAACAATGTCCTGCAATATTGCCTAATATTACTGATTTATTCAATCCACATTTACTGGTTTGTTGATAGGTAATTTAATTATTATGTTTAAACATTGTTGTATTATTACAATTAGGCTATGAGGGTATTAACTGGTAATATGTTTATAGTAGTTGTCATGTTCAGTAGTTTTTTTCTAAGTTTGTCGCAGGGTTTGAGGAAGAGACAAGTGGACATGATCGAGGAGGGAGTATGTGGGAGCAGCCAATCATTGACCAGGGTGACTACACTGTTAAGAGAGATCTGTGGTAAAGCAGTCAGGCGACTGGAGATTAGACGGAAAATGTGTATAGGAGGGAGGAGAGCTTTTGTTGCAATAGATGAGAGCAAATTCAGACACAAAAGAAAGGTAAGGTCTGGTTTTGTAAGTAAAATGGTAATGACTGTTTAAAAAAAAAAAGGACAGTGTATCTGGTAGGTGGACAACCATTAAGACATTTTACTTATTTTCAGTATGGACGTGGACGACGTGGACACACCTGGAGAAGACGCTCGTGGGTCTTTGGAATGGTGGAAGTCAAGGGATGCCATAGACGTCCCATCTTAAAGCTTGTAAAAAATCGTTCCAGAAAGCGACTGCTCCCGATTATCCAGAAGTACATTAGACCTGGTAGTAAAGTGATAAGTGATAGCTGGAGTGCCTACAATAGATTATCACGTCATGGTTACATTCACTATCAGGTGAATCACAGGAGACATTTTGTTCACCCTGGGAGTGGTGCTCACATGCAGCATATAGAACGGGCGTGGCGAAGTTATAAAGAGGACATTTACAGATACAGAGGAAACCTGACAGAAAAGGCATTAAAGATGAACTTGAGGTTCATTGAGTGGAGCCACTGGCTTGGAAAGGAGCACAAGAAGGGTATTCTTGGACGCCTTTGCAAAGACATCAGAGCGTGTTACCATGTTTAAGTGATAGTGAGGGGTAAATACTGCAGATTTCCTATCGTGTGATTAATAGTTTCAGTCTATTTAAAAAAGAAATAAAATGAAAAATAGACTCAGAGCTCCTCAGAGGCCACATTACAATTAATTAAATAAATTATAAGCGTCTGATCTTACAATGTGACCCCCCAAAATCAAGGCTTCCTTTTACAGTATATTTTCATCTTACTTACTGAGTAAATACTGTTGATTTACATAGTAACTGTAGCTATTACAGATTATAGAGTAAGATCCCAGTAATTCCATGGGAATAAAAAGGCTTCCTTTTACAGTACAGTTTCACTTTACTCACTGAGAATGTTTTAGTTGCAGAACACACATGGTAAACGTTTGTGATTTCAAAAATGTGGTAAGAGTCTGGTAATGCAATGCAAATAAACAAGGCTTCCTTCCACAGTACAGTTTCATTTTACTTACTGAGTAAATTGTCATGTTTTCCTTGGTAACGTTGCAGGACATAAGAGGTAAAAAAAATGTGACTATAAGTAAAGTGTAACTGTACTGTAAAATGAAGCCTTGTTTATTTCCATGGTATTACCGGAATTGTACCATATAATCTGATCATTCCCTTTTCCATATAGTCACATTTTTTTTACCTCTTATGTCCTGCAACGTTATCAAGGAAAACAAATTGTGACTATATGAAAGGAAAGGGAATGATCTTTTGCAGATTATATGGTACGATTCTGGTAATACCATGGAAATAAACAATGCTTCATTTTACAGTACAGTTACACTTTACTTACTGATTAAATTGTAAAAACATACCCAGTATTTAAGATGTGCCATGACATTAGGGAAAACGGTTCCTGCGGGGTAGTTACCAGGTAAGTGTAAGGTAAATTATATGATAAACCCTCTATAAATGGGTGTAGCAATGAACAACAACTATGTAAGACAAGGCAATTTATTGGAAACTACCGTCTTAATTTCAAGATAGTAATAAATAAACATGGACTGTTACCAACATAACCCTAGGATAACTACAAACCTAACTTGAATTGATGGGTAATACTGGAGGTGTTTCTAAAAATTGTCTGCCTACATTCTGAGGAAGTACACCATTAAATCTGAGTTATTACCAACCTAAACAGGTAACAAGTACACAGTACTTTGTTGAGTTGATATTTAACTGTGGTGTTTTTTTCCCTGGTAGTTTCTCTGTAATTGCATACCAATCACCTCAAGTAATTACACACTAAAATACTATAATTTATCTTATGCTTACCAGGTAAATACCTAGTAATTAGTTTGTAGTTTCTCTGCATTTACATACTTGTCACCTGTGGTAATTACCAATAACCAACTATAATGTACCATATATTTACCAGGTAAATACCTAGTAATTAGTTTGTAGTTTCTCTGCATTTACATAATTGTTACCTGTGGTAATTACCAATAACCAACTATAACTTACCATATATTTACCAGGTAAATACCTAGTAATTAGGGGACTGTAAAAGGAAGGGTTACCGAAAAATACATATAATCAGATTTCAAACATAACAATTGTGACCATACATTTGTGGGTGTCACATGAACGTGCACTTATCCCAGCTATGTTCACCTGGCTTGACATAGCTTCACCTACTTATCCTGGCTCGGCAAACATGCAACCGATTAAGCCGCGATGAGTGGATCACACTAAGTCAAGCTGCGCTTTTTTAGTTATCCTGGATATCTTTTTTCTACTTTTTTGCAACAGGCCCCTGTTCCCCAGCCCTGGTGTCACCTGTTTTACGTCTTCTCGTTACCTAGTTTATTTAGCCCCTGTGTTTCCTTTGTCTGTTGTCAGATTGTTTTGCGTCCTTGTGTTTTGCCTGTCAGTCTGTGTCCTGATAGTTTGTATGTGTCTGCGTCAGCTCCCGTCAGTTTCCGTGCTCCCTGTTTCTTCCTGCTTGGTTTTTTGGATTCCCTTGGTTTTTTTTATTGGTTTTTCACCTGCTGCAGCCCAAGGACTCCCTAGGTTTGTTTTGTATTTGGATTAAATAAATCTTCGTGATCAACCTTCCCCTGTCTGCCTGCCTCTCCCTGCATTTGGGTCCACTATCTTCTGCTAATCCTCACACTATGCAGTTTGGGCCATTTCTTTGCTGTTTTCTGGCTTTTTGCTTGCCGGTTTCTCTGTAGAGCCCCCCATACAGTTTCAGAATAGATATTTGGCAGCTCCTATGTTTACTCGTGTCTGACTCCTCTCTCGGTCAGTCTGCCGTTTCCTCTTTCTTTGTTCCTCCGACCATGCTTTCCTAGCTTTCTGCTTCTTTTTTGCCGGCTCGGCCATGACGATAGTGTGATAAACTCCATCGCTACCTTGTTCTTATAGCTAGCCGGTTCCTGGATATGTGCAGTGCCGTGAAGCAATTTGTTACATGGCGAGACCCTGATATCGCGCGATACTTCCTGATGCTGAGGCTGGTGTCGTGCCAAGGTATTGATCCCCGCCAGGATCCTCTGGCCGCAGGAGCGTGCGTGCACTCGGAGCGGAGCTTTGGTTCCCCTACAGGTTGTCTCATTGGAACTACAGCTGCAGCTAAAGGTTACATAGTGCTGCTTTAACTGCTGCACTTCGAATTCACCTCTTAAATGGAACAAATAGCGACGTGGAAGACTCAACAGGGTTTTCCATAGTAACAAGGGTCTCATTTATCTACATAAATGTTTGTCTGTTACATTAAGGCGACGTTTGAATTGTTTAATGTGTCGTTTATTATTGTGGATTAATTGACCGTGTTTTCCAAAGTTCCATATTGACATGCACCTTAGCTACATAGGCCGACTGATAGGCTTGTCTACGTTAGTCATGCAGGTTAATGAACAATATTTTTTCCTCAACTTTGCTAACCCGTCCCTCCCTGCCCTCTAATTTGATTACTGTTTAAATTTAGTTTAATATGGCTTTTCTATTAACCGCTTTATTCACCTGTCTGCCATATAAATTACAGAGGGGATACACAAAATATCAGGCTGTTTTTTCACCTGATATTTTGTGTATCCCCTCCCCCAACATAAGGGTCTGTCCTGTCCTCATGTGTGTTATTGTCTGTGTTTACCAGGTCACAAACAACCTGAGATAATATGGCGATGTCTGCTGTTTTCTAGCAAAAGTCACATAGGGAATACACATTACATCAGGCCGTTTTTCACCTGATATAATCTGTGCAGCATCCCTTTACCTGCAAAGGGTCTGTCCTGTCATGTGTTTTAATGTGTTTTCGGTTTGTTTTCTATTCAGTTCAAAAGCTGTTTTAAAAATTAGATACAGTAAATAGGCCTTTACAGAACAGGTGCTAACTGACTTGTAAAAAAAGTTAATTTATACAAAATCTTAGAAAAAAGACTAGGCTTTACGGAAGAACATTTCAACATATTCAAATGCCTGTTTAGGCCCTCAAAATGCAATTAAAGTGCTCAATAATAACTTGAAAACGCATTTCCTGCAGAAAATACGTGGGAATGCTGAATAGCTAAATTGCTAAAGCTAAACTGGAGTAATAGCTTAAATCCGTAAGAAGTTGAAATAGTGAGACTAGGTGGGAAAGTATGAATGGTTTTAATTAACATGAATTTCACTAAAGTTGAATAACACTACTAATGTATTAAAGATGTGGAATATTTAAACTGAATTGTAGGCTTTAAAAGTTCAATGATGCCAAACGATGTATAACATTGTGAGGTCTGAATTTATTTTCTAATTGACATTATGAAGAAGTATGGAACACTTACAAATGCTGTGAGAAACAGATGAAAATAAAGAAATATGAAGAATTTTTTTTTTTTTTTTAATCTCAAATGAACTGAACTGCTGAAAAACTTTGGTGTGCTACTATTTTTATTATTCATAACATTTATAATTTCCGAGATTTTCAACGTTTAGCGGACATTTTTTCCCCATTAAAGTGGATGGACAAAATGTTCAAAGTTGACACATTTTCATACATTTTCAACTGCTAGTTACTCATTCATACATTCACCAAGAAACTCCATTCAAACTTTAAAACGTTCCCCATCTTTCATACATTCAGTGTTGGTATTCAACTTTCAAATGTGTGTGTGAGTGTGTATATCTCTGTGTGGTTGTGTGTATGTGTGTGTTTCTGTCTGTGTGTGTGTGTCTCTCTTTGTCTGTGAGTGTGTGTATTAAACATTAAGCGATAAACGTTAGAGTTTCCGAGTTCGAAGCAGGAGTATCAAAGGTTTGCCACTACTCCTCTCCTCCTTTCTTCCTCTCCTCCTTTACTCTTCTCCTCCTCTCCTTTTCTTCTCCTTTTCCTATCTTACCATCCTCCTGTGTGTGTTTTTGTAAGTTCCTGTGAGTGTTACATTACATTAAATGTAATTTAGCTGATGCTTTTCTCAAAAGCGACTTACAATTGCTATATACAGTATGTCAGATGTCGCACAGCTCTGGAGCAACTAGGGGTTACGTGCCTTGCTCAGCGACACATTGGTTGATGTATCGCAGTGGGAATCAAACCCAGGTCTCCCACACCAAAGGCATCTGTCAAATCCACTGCACCATCACCACTCCTGTGTGTATGTGTGTGCATTTGTACGTGTGTCAGTTGATTGAGATTACCCAACATGACATATTTCCTGCTTTTCAAACTCATTCATTCTCCTTTAGCTGCTTCTTCATTCAAATTAGGCTTCATCTTAAAATTAACTAAAAATATTAAATCATTATATTCCACATCTTTCAAACATTCTCGGTATTATTCAACTTTTCAAAGACATTCAAACTAATTACACCCATTCCCACTTTTACGAATATTCTCACAACTTTACCTTCTTGTCACAAAATTCAAGTCAGCAATCAGCAGTGTAGCGTCAGCCTTTCAACATACAGCATTCACACCGCAATTTCTTCAGAAATTGCATTCTCTAGTTCAGTGTGCCGATGTGCTGCAATAGCAGCAATCGGCACAATGCATATTGTTTCTCATACTTATTGGTGTGAATGCTTGAGGCATTCACATCTATATTCTACACCGATAAAATTTATTTCTTTATTGGTGTGAATGTTGGAGGCATTCACATCTATATTCTACACCGATAAAATTTATTTATTAGTGGGAATGCTGTTCAACAGCATTCCAACTATTGTTATTCGATTTTATTAGTGGGAATGCTGTTCAACAGCATTCCAACTATTGTTATTGGGGGAATGCTGTTCTACAGCATTCCACCTATTGTTATTCTATTTTATTTATTTATATTATTCCGTACGTTTTTTGGCTCTCCGTAACTTCTGCATACTTTCACCTATTTAAACCATTCAACTTTTCAAATGTTCAGCTCTTTCAGCTAATGATGGGACTTCTTCAACTTTTTTTCTACTATTTATACTTTTTAAAATATTCAGCTTTTTAACACTTTTTTTTAACATTGAAGTGAATGAGAGCAGCCTTTAACTCCTTAAAATCTTCTTCTGCTCCCAAAAGTTTCAACTCCTTCATACTTTCACCTACAGATGCCAAACAACGTTTTACGTTTTTTGTGAAAAAGATGTTTAAGTTTAGTGATCATTTGAGGAAATTTTATCGATTAAACAGAGTGTGTATTGCGCTTGCTAGAGTGGATGATGTCATATCTAGAGGGTGAAGCTTCGAAAAAATTATCTTAGTTCCTTGTGTGTAAACTGCTCTCACGCCCACAATATCTACTTGTCATACACAATTCATACATCAAAACGTAGGTATTTTTGTCTAGTTTCAGGAAATCTGCTCAGGTATCCAAATATTTCTCTATTGGCTCCAATGTTAGAACTCATGGATATTGAACACTGAACAAACCACTTTTTAAAATCGCTGATATACCCACATTTTTATGTTTAGCCATATAAATTTTATACCGATACGTTCACAAAGGCTTTGTGTCTCTAACGGTCAAGTCGCTGTTTCGATAGCATGTACTGTTGTGGATTTATCAAGGCTTGTTTGAAGGGTTCTCTCACTGTCTCTCACTCATTAGGTGTGGTGATTAATGATCAAAGGGAGGCTTTATAAATACTGAAGGAACATTTCTTGTCCATCTTAAAGATAGCGCAGTGGTTATGCTGCAGGGCTTTGGTGTGGAGGACCCAGGTTCAAGTCCTGATGTAGTACATCATTTAATGTGTCTCTGTGCAGGACGCTGTTGGACTTTTTCTACCACTCTCGCTACTTCAACTTATTCTTACGGATTTAAGCTATTCATCCAGTTTAGCAGACACACACACAAAGACACACACAGACACACACCTACACACACACACGCACAGACACACACACACACACACACCTACACACGCACATAGCCACAGACCGACACACACACAGACCCACGATCGTGCGATCGTTATCAGATCAAAGAGATGTTTATAAACATGGGCCAGGCCCTTAGTAACCATGACAACCCTTTCACAGACAGTCTACTGATTACTCCAGGCTTGCTGTAGGAGTCAACTAACTAGACTAACTATGATCATCAGGCTATATCATTTGCGTTCCACTTCTGTCTGTCCGTCTGTCTGTCTGTCTGTCTCCTTATCTGTCTGTCTGTCTGTCTGTCTCCTGTCTCCCTCTCTATGCCTCCCACCCTCCTTTCTCTTTTCTCTGTCTTCCTCCCTCCTCTGTTCCCCTCCTTCTTTCCTTTAGTCTCCCTCCATCTGTCTCTCCCTCCCTCTGTCTCTCCCTCCCTCCATCCTTCTCAATCTCTCTCTCCTTCCATCACTCCTCTGTCTGTCTCTCTCTCTCCCTCACTTCCTCTCCTTCACTCCCTCTCTCCCTTCCTTCTTCTGTCTCTCCCTCCAGGGTCATTTGTGATTTCATCCATGTATATAGCCTGTTTCTTTTCAGCCAATATATCCACCTCTCAGCTCTTTAGGGTCATGCTTGTTTGTTCTACGCAATGGATATGGCTGAAAATAATACAAAGTCTTTAAACTTTCCCTTTTTAGTCAATTTTAGTCAAAATTGCTGTCTTTCTTTTCCTCTCCTCTCTTTCCTCTCTCTCTTCTTCTCTCTTTATTCTCTTTCTCTCTTCTCTCTTCTCTCTTCTCGTCTCTTCTCTCCTGCTCTCCTTTCTTCTCTCTTTCTCTCCTCTCTTTCCTCTCTTTCTTCTTGTTCAGACCCATTCTTTTCACCTAATATATTTCACATGTCATCTCAGCTAGATTGATGCTTTTTCGTTCCATGCAGTGTATATATCTGATAATAATAAAAATATTTCTTCTTTCAGCCTTTTCAACTTTCATCTTTAACAGTATAACAGTATTAATTTGTTTCATATTTCTGCATATGTGAGTCATTATCAGTTAGAAAATCTACTCAGCCCTCACAATGTTCTATACATTTTGTCATTATTCAATCTTTAAAGCAAACAGTTCAGTTTAGCATAAACTTTAAACTTTTTAATGAAATTCATACTTATTAAACCGATTTCCGCTTTTTCAACTATTCTCACTACTTCAACTTCTTACGGATTTAAGCTATTCAACCAGTTTAGCTTTAGCAATTCAGCTATTCAGCATTCCCACGCATTTTCTGCAGGAAATGCATTTTCTAGTTCTGTTCTTTATTTAGTGTGAATGCTGTTCAACAGCATTCCAACTATTGTTATTCGTTTTTTAGTGGGAATGCTGTTCTACAGCATTCCAACTATTGTTATTCATTTTTTTATTCGTGGGAATGCTGTTCAACAGCATTCCAACTATTGTTATTTGTTTTTTTATTTATTGGGGGAATGCTGTTCTACAGCATTCCACCTATTGTTATCCTGTTCTTTATTGGGGGAATGCTGTTCTACAGCATTCCACCTATTGTTATTCGGTTCTTTCTTTATTCTTATTCCCTCTTCCGTACGTTTTTTGGCTCTCTGTAACTTCTGCATACTTTCACCTATTTAAACCATTCAACTTTTCAAATGTTCAGCTCTTTCGGCTAACGATGGGACTTCTTCAACTTTTTTTCTACTATTTATACTTTTTTAAATTTTAAGCTTTTTAACACTTTTTTTTAACATTAAAGTCTATGAGAGGAGCCTTCAAATCCTTAAAATCTTCTTCCGCTCCCAAAATTTTAAGCTCCTTCATACTTTCACCTACAGACGTCAAACAAATTTAAAGATGTTCACAAAATATTCAGCTATCAGGCTATGGCTTTTCAGTTTGATATCTTTTACAGTTTTTGTGGAAAAGCTGTTTAAGTTTAGTGATCATTTCAGGAAATTTGATCGATTAAACAGAGTGTGTATTGCGCTTGCTAGAGTGGATGACATCATAGCTAGAGGGTGAAGCTTCAAAAAAATTATCTTAGTTCCTTGTCTGTAAACTGCTCTCACGCCCACAATATCTACTTGTCATACACAATTTATACATCAAAACGTAGGTATTTTTGTCTAGTTTCAGAAACTCTGCTCAGTTATGCGATACGTCTCATACTTTTGGCTCAGCAAGCTTCCAAATGACGAGAGTTGAAAATATTTCTTAATTCGCTCTCATGTTGAGAATCATTTATATTTCCCAGTGAAAGGCACAGCGAACCACTTTTTTGAAATCGCTGATATGCCCACATTTCTAAGTTTATCAACATAAATTTTATACCGATACGTTCACAAAGGCCTTGTGGTGCTCAGGATCACGTCATTTGACTGATAGCATTTATCGCTTTTGGCAGTTTGAGCCTTTGTTTGAGAGCTTGCTCTCAGTGTCTCTCAATAGCTTCAGTTTGGCCCAGCTGAGAGTTTCAGCAGGTGTTGCTCGTTAACTTGATTACACTTCAAAGGATATGTTTACAAACATTCACTGGCCAGTCGTTACCATGACAACAGACACCCACCCAGAGACTACAGGCAGGAATATGAACTTTAGTCTGTCTTCTCTCTTCTATTCTCTTGTTCTGGTCTGTCTTCTCTCTCCCCCTCTCTATCTCTTTGTTTCTCTCTCTCTCTCCCTGTCTCTCTCTCTTTTTTCTCTCTCCATCCCTCCTTCTCCCTCCCTCCCCCTCTATCTCTATCTTTTTCCGTCTGCCTCTCTCTCTCTTTCTCTCTCTATCCCTCTCTCCCTCTTTTTCTTTCACTCTCTCCATCCCTCCTTCTCCCTCCCTCTCTCTCTCCCCTGTCTCTTCCTTTCTCTCTCTCTATCACACTCTTTCCCTGTCTCTCCCTCTCTCTCTCTTTCTCTCTCTTTCCCTCTCTCTCCTTCTCTTTCTCTCTCTCTTTGTCGCTCCCTCTCATCCCCCTCTCTCTCATCCCCCCCTCTCTCTCTCTTTCCCTCTCTCTCTCCCTGTCCCTCTCTTTCTCTGTCTCCTTCTCTCTCCATCCCTCATTCTCCCTCCCTGTCTCTCCCTCCCTCCCCCTCTCTCTATCTCTCTCTCTTTCTTTCCCTCTCTCTCTCTCCTTTCCTCTCTTCCTCTCTGTCTCTCTTCATCCCTCTCTTTCTCTCTTGTTTGTTCTATGCAATGGATATAGCTGATAATAAGTCTTTTTAGTCAATGTATTGAAACTTCCACTTTTGACAGTATTACAGTTTAGCTTCACGCTTTTCTACAAATGTATTTCAAGAAATTATTTTATTATTATATATTATATTATATTTTATTAGTGGTGTTATTCAACTTTTCAATGAAATTCATACTTATTGAACCAATTTCCTCTTTTTTCAACTATTCTTCAGCTTCAGCTAAAGACCTCACAATGTTCTACATATTTTGTCATTTTTCAACTTTTAAAGCCAACAATTCAGATTAGCGTCAACTTTGAACTTTTTAACTATTTCCACTTTTTCAACTATTCTCACTACTTCAACTTCTTCTTACGGATTTGAGCTATTCCTCCAGTTAGCTTTAGCAATTCAGCTATTCAGCATTCCCACGCATTTTCTGCAGGAAATGCATTTTCTAGTTGAACATGTTGTCTGTCTGACATGCCGGCCGGCAGATCTGTCAAACACCGTTGTGTGGGAGGGGCTTAGGAGACGGTTTGGGCTGCAGCAGAAAGGGAGGAGGGACTGAGAAGTTGTCGATGTTCAAATTTTTTGGCAAAGTCTTGGATCTTCACAATCTTACCTACTGCAGCTTTAAATGTTGAGGTCATAAATTATCTTAATAAGATATTGTAACTTGTTACTGAGTTTTTATGACTTGTTCTGTGTAACTACATGTTTGAAACTAGAATGTCCATAGTTATAAAGCTATGTGTGGTCAACACTGAAAAATACAAAAAGTGCTTTTTATTTCTTATTTTAAGCAAGAAATAAGAAATTATGACTTTGTTATTAACTCTTCACATATTAAAAACAGAACATATAAGTGGAAACTTTTGTTTTAGTGTCAAACTGACAATATAAATGATGTACTCATATAAAAATACATTTAATATGTAACATTTAAAACATTTAACTTAAATTGAAATTGAAATTTTATTTGCTATGGACTATCCTTAATTTGATATTACAAAACTACTTTAAAAAAGTCATATCATATTTGGGGAACACACCATGACTCATTTTTCCCCAACATCCCCAAGATGGTATTTAACCTGTACAAAAGCTTGGCTCTTGCTGCTGATAGAGGTAAAGTTGACCAGCTTTTTAGCGTCCACAACTCAATAGTCTGTGCAAGGTGCGGGACCTCAACTAGATATGCCATCATATTCCCATCAAAGTGTATAGTTCGAAATAGTCGGTATTCTAAACAATAAAGCCTAGAGTCAACAAGAAATATGTTTTTGACTAGTCCTTATTCTGGCATATTATCATTTACTACTTTGGCAAGGATCATTGACTTTTGAGTTATGTATTTAATGCCATTTATCAAATTTGACTGAAGTTTACTTCATCATAACCTAGGAAGTCTCTTCATTTTCCACGTAAATACAGTATTGTAGATCTTTAACCTCAGCTACAGGTCCCATCTCTCTTTCATTTGAAAAGATTGGGTGCATTGAAGGGTCAGCATTTTGGCAGCTTTTATACATTTGGTTCTTATTAATCAAAGCAAATATTTTTTAAATAAAGCTCAATTAAAAAAAAAATGTTTAGACTCAAACCGCATACACATATGTCTAATCATTGGACCCAGTGACTTAATCTGTGATGGCAAATGTATCATATAATGCTTAGGTGTAGTGTTAATTTCGTCAGACGAGACAAGACTAAATATGTTCGTCAACGACCTTTTTTTCCATGACAAGACGAGATGATGACGAGACTGCGCCAATGTCCAAAAATGCTGACTAAGACTAAATTAACATGCATTATTGTTGACGAAAAAAGACAAGACTAAAATGTTTGGCATAAAATAAAAACTAAGATAAAATCTCTTTTCATTTTTGTCTACAATCGTCTCTACTTTTCCATCATGAGAGAGAATATTCAGCGGTTATTAGGGTTGGGTACCGAGACCCGGTGCTAATACGGCCCTGCCCAGTGCCTTAACGACCGTTATCTACCGGACTGAATGGCAACGCAGATTTCGGTGCCACTTAAATGCCTGCGCTTCTCTCTGATGCTCCTAAACGGACGTTAGAGGCAACCGAAACATCGCGGCACGGGATGCTAGTTAACACTATACTTGGCAGCGGGTAACGTTAGCCTACTGTTAGCTAGTTAACACTACACCTGACAGCAGGTAACATTAACCCACCGTTAGCTAGCAGCTGGATTAAACACGGTTAAAATGCTAAACGGTGTAAAAGTTTGTCTATATTTCACTGTAGAGGATTCCAACAGGGGGGACGTACGACAGTCTTCAGCTGTCGTTGTCTGAAAAACAACACATATGTTGCATTCACTTCAAACTCTCCTTGCCAGCCTTGTGCTGCGTTCAATGTTCAAATACCATTTTCCTATTCAGTGGTTGTTTTTGTCATTAAACAGGAATTTACTGGTGAAATAAGGAAGAGGCTCGATATTTATATAACTTTATATAATTTATTTTTATATAACTATTTGACTGAAATGGTTATCAGAAATAATCTCAGAAATAATTTGTTATTAAAAAAAGACTAAAATGTTTTGGCTAAAACTTGACTAAGGTATATTGAGTTCTCTTTTGACTAAAACTAGACTAAAATGACGAGACTTTTAGTCGACAAAAACTTGACTAACAAAAAAAGATATATGAATGACTAAATATGACTAAACTAACAAGGATATTTGGCACAAGACTAAGACTAAGACTAAATTAAAAATAGATGACAAAATTAACACTACTTAGGTGTGATACTGTTCTCTGGAAAAAGTTCATTCCATTTTTACCAATGATTTTTAATTACTGACTTCAATCTAGAAACTGTTGCAATGGTAAGAACAGGTGCAAACACTATCTGCACAATCTCTATTAGATCAATGATCAGATGCACATATGCATTGGTTTCCAAGCTTTCCAAAACAAAGGGCAATATCCTTAGCAGATGACTGTGACTGCATTTCCTCAAAAGTACACCCACACCCTCTTTGAACCCTGCAAGTTCATTCTGTACCAGAGTGTCACCACAGACAGAGACCATGGCACCATAAATAGTTTTCTCTCCATTAATAGTTTGCATTTTAACACCATATCTTCTTTTATTCTATTCAATATTACATCTACACCACATTAACGGAGGTCTACTGACCTAGCCAGGGCAAGTAGCCTAATAGCAGCAAGTTTAGACCTGTAGGTGGGGAACCAAGATGGCAGCATAGAGGATAGATGTGGTGAAACCAGCTCCCTTGAAGACTTCTGATTTTACCTTTATCCTGCGCGAAATAAGCCAAGAATAAGACTCCAAGGTGAGTAAGTTAAGCGTTGCTAAACTGAAAATGCCTCAGAAAAAGAATGAAGCAGCCACGAAGGAAAAGTTAAACTCATTGGCCGTCTCGGTGGAAGCACTTATTACTGAGAATTGTGCCCTGAGGCAGCGGGTCAAAGAGATTGAGAATAGGCAGGGTCGGGTCACACCGAAAGCCTCGACTTCACGTCCATCTGGACCAGACTTATTCAAAACCGTTCACTGATTGATAACGTTAGGAGATTCCTCAACATAGCGCACTGCGCAAAATCCATCAATGATCCAGTATTGGCCATCTCACTGGACGCGGAGAAGGCTTTTGATCGCCTTGAGTGGCACTACCTCTTTGCAGTTCTGCGTAAAATGAATTTGGGCCAAATCTGATACACATGATTGAACTATTGTACCTCCACCCCACTCCCCCCCCTTTCCCCCTCTCACACCCGTCAGGGATGCCCGCTCTCACCATTGCTCTTTGCGTTAGCAATTGAGCCCTTAGCTATTGCAATAAGATCCCATCCGTCCATCTCAACGGTCAGGATGGAAGATGTGGACCACACCATCTCGCTATATGCAGACGACGTAATCCTGTTTTTAACACATTTGAACTCCTCCCTGCCAGCTCTTATCTCCACATACAGCAGCATATCAGGATACAAAGTAAATCTGCAAAAACGCATGGCCTATGCCTCTTAATCCTCCAGCGGAGCAATTTCCACGAGTAAACTTTCCCTTTAAATGGGACGCCCAGTGTAGAACATACTTGGGTCTGACGATCCCCACTCAATTAGATAGAACCTTCTCACTTAATTACAACCCTCTACTTTTAAAGGCGGAGAGGGATCTGGACAGATGGAGGCATCTACCTATATCTTTGATAGGGCGTGTTAACTGCATAAAGATGAATCTACTACCTAGGTTCTTTTATCTGTTCCAAACTTTTCCTATACCGATAAAATTCTACAGCTTCTCAGCTACGTTTGTTTACTGCTATGCACAGCCATGTGATGAAAATTCATCCAAACTGACTGAGACCAGTACCAAAACACAGCGCAGCCTAGTGGTGAACAGTGGTAGAAGTATTCCGATCCTTTACTTAAGTAAAAGTACTAATACTACACTGCAAAAATACTCTGTTACAGTACAAGTCCTGCATTGCAAAATGTTACTTCATTAAAAGTATATAAGTATCATCAGGAAAATATAGTTTAGGTATTAAAAGTAAAAGTACTCAATGCAAAACTAGTAACTAAAGCGGTTACATTCTCCCACAGGCATTAACTTTGTAAAAATGTAACTAATTCTTTGTGTGAATGACTTATAGCCAACATTCTTTTTTTCTTGTATTGCATATACATGTGTTCCCTTAGGGCAGGGGTGCCCAAATTCCTCCCCTTCAAGAGCCAAAAATGAATCGGACTGGAGGGCCACGGGCCAAAACTAAACGTTCAAGTCGTGGGCCTTTAAATTGAAATGTTTTGCATATTTGCATATCATAAATCATAAAGTTGAACATGTTACGGTTAGGACAGAACGGACCCAAATGCAGAGCTCACCACAAGATACTTTATTGGGGGAAAATGAGAAAAAGAATGGGGAAGTGGGAAGGTGGAAGGTGGATGCCAGGGAGGAGAGCATGGGCATGGGGGTTGGAGCTGGGAACAGAGGCACGGGGAGACCGGGGCTGAGAGATCGACAGGGGAAGCACTGAAGTGCGGAGTGGCGAGAGCTGAGGCAGGCTGGTGCAGGAACCGTGAGGGAGGGACTGGATGGAGGAGCCAGCTGACTGGAGGCAGGGTGACGGGAGAGGTAGCAACTGAAACAAGAAGACAAAAAAACGAGTTACAAAAGCACAGGCAGGGACACACACAGGATAGTATGCAGGAGCTTCAGGTATATGTCACCAACGAGACAGGAGCAACGATCAAGCAAAGATGGTGAGGCAAACCGGGGTTGATATACTGGGCTTGATTGAAGTTGATGACCGGCAGGTGTGTACGGCGGGAGGATCGGTAGTGAGGAGGCGAGCAGGTGTGCGCAATCAGCTGGCTGGCACAGGCAGCAGGGGAGGGGGGAAACAGAGAGAGACAGAGAGGCAGAGCCAACACAAACTGACAGCAAAATATATGAGGGAAAAAATAAAAAACAGACACTCACAGCCAGCCGGACTCCAACCATCACAGAACACATATTAAGGAATGACAAAATACATATTCATAAGTAATAAATAAATAGATTTGATTAATCATTACAACAATTCAGGGCAGAACATGCCCCTCGACATACATTACAACTGTTTATCAGTTGGAATATCAGTGGGAGACATGAAGCCTGTCTTTGCTTTTCAAAAGTCCCTCAATATCAATTTCCAGCCAACTTACTGACAGTTCAATTCAATTCAATTTTATTTATAGTATCAAATCATAACAGAGTTATCTCGATACACTTTACAGATAGAGTAGGTCTAGACCACACTCTATAATTTACAAAGCCCCAACAATTACAGTAATTCCCTCAAGAGCAAGCATTAGCAGTGGCTATTGCGACAGTGGCAAGGAAAAACTCCCTTTTAGGAAGAAACCTCGGCAGACCCAGACTCTTGGTAGGCGGTGTCTGACGGGGCCGGTTGGGGGTGTGATGGCGATAATAGTCGCATTGAAGATAGTCGTTGTAGTTCATGTCACAGCAGGACGTTGTGGGATGAAACGTGGCGCTGCAGAGCATGGGTGGGTGCAGCAGACGCAGCAGGACGCGGCCGGGCGTTGCAGGGAATCGCAGAGCATAGCTCTGCGAAGAAGAAACATAAGGACTCCGGGGAGTAAACTCCCCAGAGTTAGGTTAGTAACAAGCAGTTCTGGGACAGGATGCATACAAAAGGAAACAAATGAAAACATTGATGAGAGGCTGTACTGGCCTGCCTCCCTCTACTCTCACTATATTATTGATTATATGATCAATAAATCTGATGACTACGAAGAGAAGCAGATGGGCCGGGTAAGGCGGACGCTGCAACTCCTCACTTCTTAACTATAAGCTATATCAAAGATGAGAGTTTTCAGTTTATTCTTAAATGAGGTGATGGTGTCTGCCCCCCGAACCCAGACTGGGAGCTGGTTCCACAGGAGAGGAGCCTGGTAGCTGAAGGCTCTGGCTCCCATTCTACTTTTGGAGACTCTAGGAACCACAAGTAACTCTGCATTCGGGGAGCGCAGTGCTCTAGTGGGACAATAAGGTACTAAGAGCTGTTCTAGATAGGATGGTGTTTGACCATTTAGGGCTTTGTAGGTCAGGAGAAGGACTTTAAAGTCAATCCTGTATTTTACAGGAAGCCAATGCAGAGAAGCTAAAACAGGAGAAATATGATCTCTTTTCATAGTTCTCGTCAGAACACGTGCTGCAGCATTCTGGATCAGCTGGAAAGTCTTAAGGGACTTATTTGAGCAACCTGACAGTAGGGAATTACAATAGTCAAGCCTGGAAGTAACGAATGCATGGACTTTTTCAGCATTGTTTTGAGACAGGATATTCCTAATTTTGGCAATGTTACGAAGATGAAAAAAGGCTGTTCTCGATGAGTGTTTTAGATGGGCGTTAAAGGATATATCCTGATCAAAAATAACTCCTAGATTTCTGACAGTAGTGCTGGAGGCCAGGACAACACCATCCAGAGTAGCTATATCTTTAGATAATGAAGTTCGAAGGTGTTTAGGGCCCAGCACAATAACTTCAGTTTTGTTACAGTTTAACATCAGAAAATTATAGGTCATCCAGGATTTTATATCTTTAATACATGCTTGAAGTTTAGCTAACTGACTTGTTTCGTCTGGTTTGATTGACAAGTATAATTGGGTGTCGTCCGCATAGCAGTGATAGTTAATTGAGTGTTTCCTAATGATATTACCAAGAGGAAGCATATATAAGGATAATAAAATTGGTCCAAGCACTGAGCCTTGTGGAACTTTAACTTTCGTGTACTTAGAGGATTTATCATTAACATTAAGAATTTGAGATCGATCAGAGAAATAAGACTTAAACCAGCTTAGAGCGATTCCTTTAATGCCAACTAAATGTTCCAATCTCTGCAACAGGATTGTATGGTCAATAGTGTCAAAAGCAGCACTAACGTCTAATAAAACAAGTATGGAGACAATTCCTTTGTCTGCAGCAGTTAGAACGTCGTTAGTAATTTTCACCAGTGCCGTCTCTGTGCTATGATGCTTTCTAAATCCTGATTGAAAGTCTTCAAATAAGCTGTTGCTATGGAGAAAATCACATAACTGATTAGCAACTACTTTCTCAAGGATCTTGGAGAGAAATGGAAGGTTAGATATAGGTCTATAGTTTGCTAAGACCTCAGGATCAAGGGTGGGTTTTTTCAGAAGAGGTTTTATCACAGCTACTTTAAATGACTGCGGTACATGACCTGTTAATAGAGACATATTGATCATATCTAGTAGAGAGGTGTTAACCACGGGTAATGCTTCTTTGAGTAATCTCGTTGGGATGGGGTCTAAGAGACAGGTAGATGGCTTTGCTGAAGATACCTTTACCATTAGTTGTTGAAGGTCTATAGGATAAAAACAGTCTAAGTATATGTCAGGTCTAGTCGTTCTTTCTAGCAGTCCTGCGTTGAAAGGTGAACCATTAGAAGTTGAGGGCAAAAGGTGATGAATTTTATCTCTAATTGTTATAATTTTATCATTAAAGAAGCTCATGAAGTCATCACTACTCAGAGCTAGAGGAATAGATGGCTCAGTAGAGCTGTGACTATCTGTCAGCCTGGCAACAGTGCTAAAAAGAAACCTTGGGTTGTTCTTGTTTTCTTCTATTAATGATGAGTAATAGTCTGATCTGGCATGTCTGAGGGCCGTCCTATAGGTTTTCAGACTGTCTTGCCAGTCCAAACGAGACTCTTACATTTTGGTGGAGCGCCATATACTTTCAAGTTTTTGCGAGTTTTGCTTTAATTTACGAGTTTGGGAGTTATACCAAGGTGCTAGTTTCCTTTGCTTCATCTTCTTCTTTTTGAGTGGAGCAACAGAGTCTAAAGTAGTCCGTAGGCAGGCCGTAACACCATCTACACAATTGTCGATTTGAGAGGGACTAAAGTTTACATAAAGGTCCTCTGTTGTATTAAAACAAGGTAATGAGTTTAGTGCTGTTGGAATGTCTTCCTTAAATTTAGCTATAGCACTGTCAGATAGGCATCTAGTATAGAAGCTTTTATCTAATTTCGTATAATCGGGTATTAAGAATTCGAAAGTAATTAAGAAGTGGTCTGATAATAAAGGATTTAGCGGGAATACTAATACATCTTCAATTTTGATACCATATGCCAGCACGAGGTCGAGGGTGTGGTTAAAACAGTGCGTGGCCTCATGCACACTCTGACTGAAGCCAATAGAATCTAGTTGTGAGTTGAAAGCAGTAGTAAGGCTATTGCTGTCAACGTCCACATGGATATTAAAATCACCTACAATAAGTACTTTGTCTGATTTAAGTATTACACATGATAAAAACTCTGAGAATTCAGATAAAAATTCAGAATACGGACCTGGAGCTCGGTAGACAACAACAAATATAATTGGCTGTACTGATTTCCTTGTTGGATGTTGAAGATTAAGAACAAGGCTTTCAAAAGAGTTATAATTTAGTTTGGGTTTAGGGTTAATTAACAGGCTTGAATCAAATATGGCTGCAACTCCCCCTCCTCGGCCTGAGCCTCTAGGAATTTGAGTATTAATATAACTGGGAGGAGTCGCTTCATTTAGACTAACATATTCTTCATGGCCCAGCCAGGTTTCAGTAAGACAGAATAGATCAATTTGATTATCAGATATCAATTCATTTATTAGTACTGTTTTAGAAGACAGAGATCTGATATTTAGTAATCCACATCTAATTTTCCTATCCTTTTCTATCATTGCAGTGGTAGTTTTAATTCCAATTAGGTTAAGTATTGCCCCTCTCTTGGTTACCTTTGATTTAACTGATCTTAGTCGAGGAACAGACACCGTCTCATTTTCTTTTGGGACAGGCTGTGGCTGACGTGAACTGGATGCTATATTGACTATGTTTGCAGTCAACTTCTTATTACTTAGGGGCTTCACCACTTTATATGGTCTGTTGTTGATTATAATTGGAATAATACTAGTACTACATGTTATCCTGCAGAAAACATTTTCAGATTCATCCACTTGTATAGTGCTAACAGGATCAATACCTGGGGGACATGAATCTGTGATATTTTCAACAGAATGTCATAACTTGTCTTTCAGTGTGGTCGTTATGTTGTCAGATAGCATCCTGGCTCCGTGTCGGTTTGGGTGGAGACCATCACGCTTCAGCAGGTTGGGCATCTCCCAAAACAAGTTGAAGTTGTCGACATAGGGAATGCTGAGGGAAGTGCAGAGTGGTTCCAGCCAGGTGTGGAGCCAGAACAGTCTGGACCATCTCTCCGCACCCTTCCTGTAGGTAGGTAGAGGCCCAGAGATGACAATCCGTTTACCTGTGCCCATCAGGGTGGAGAGGAGAGTGGTGAAGTCTTCCTGGAGTGCTATCGACCGTCTCTCTCTGATGTCGTTTGTGCCCACATGCACGATGATGTTGTCGACCTTGGCGTGGCGGGCGAGGATGCCGGGAAGTTTGTGCTGGATGTCACGGACCTTGGCACCAGGGAAGCAGTAGACCTTGGAGGGACCGCTAGGTAAAGGGGGAATGTGGAGGTCCCTTACCATGGAGCTTCCGATGACCAGCGTGGAGGTTGATGAGCTCGAGGGGGGAGAGTCCGCCCTCAATGGGCGCGTCGACTGTGTGGATGGACCAGGATGAGCAGCGTGGGGACGTGGCAGAGAAGGGAACTCCTCGTCGTTCATCAGAATGCTGTAGCGGTTTTCTAGTTGTAGGGGTTGGGCTGGGGCTGAGCGTTGTCCTGACCGCCTGCTCTGGTGCTTGCTTACACGCCATGGCTCAGGCTGGTGTGGAGTGGAGCTGGTCAGCAGAGCTGGCTGGGTCCTCGGCAGAAGCCGAGGAGAGACAACAGGGACAGAGGTTGTATTAGTGCATGGTGGGGTGAGAGTATTGCAGGGCACAGTGGAATCAAGACATCCGACAGTGTATGTATGAGGGGAACTTCCAATGATAATGGAGTCAAGGAACTGTTCACTTGCCTTGATCTGGTGGAGAGTCGATATTCTGGCTTCAAGTTCCCAAGCTTCAAGGAGGCACGAGTCACAGCCAGGTGAACAGCTGAGGGAGGGCATCGTGTAGCTTGCTAGTTTAGTTAGTAGCAACGTTGATGGAGGCCTTCTCCTAAAACCGATCCCTTTTCACAAGTCGAATTACAATGCAGGTGCTCCTGCTTGTGTTAGCAAGCTGTGGATAGCCCGTTACTGCTACCAAAATATAGAATAGAATTCCAAGGAGGCAAAATCCTGAGTGGTCCGCTTTACCTCCCGCTAGCAGGCAGGCTAACTAGCCGTTAGCACAACAAATACCTAGACGTTAGCTAACGGAGCGGAGGAAAGTTTAGCAAACAACGGAAAAACTGCGGCCAGAAGGGTCCGGGGAAAATACAGCTAAAACGGTGTAAATAGTGACTGTATTTCGTTGTGGAGGACTTAAAATCGCAAGACGTTAAGCGTTAAGCATCTGCCGTTGTCTGCAACAAGAAACAGGAAGAAACAGGAAGTCAGGCGGAAACGGAAGTGACGTTCACAATACTCACCTCACGTAGCAGCTGACAGAGTGAGAATGTCATGGAGGTCAGAGTTTTCACACCTGTAGTTTGTTTGCTTTGGTCCGAATCAGTTGGTAATAGTAAACTCGAAGTTTGGTTTGGTTTGGTTTCACACCTGGACAAATCCAAGCGTACCAAAATGCACCATTACAAATCACGCAAGTACGTCAACTCCTCTTATTGGTCGGATGTGTCTGGGGGCGGGAGCAAGAAAGTAAACAAAAAGAAGGTCCTGTGTTCTGGACTAATGCACATTTCTTGCATCTCCATGGTCAAACCAGCACATTTCATTTAAATGATTAGACATTGTTTCACGAGAGACGTTACGTCTGCTCTGGTCACCGAGACTTCACTCTGCTCTGCTGGCGTCTGTCTCCAACTTTAGCGGCAGCTGGTTTGACCACGGAGATACGAGTGACGGACGGCAGCTTGACCGCTGTCTATTTCTGTGATAGAAACATTGCTGCTACAGTTTGCTGCTCTTCATCGCAGATTGCTAAACACACCTGACTACAGGAGACATTAGCTCAGACTTGCGGAGTATGTATAGTTGGTGCAGTTCGAGTACGGATCACGTTCTTACCACAAACGAACCGCTCCAGAGTTGGATTGAAAGCGTACCGAGACCACCTCTTCAAGCAGGTCTTAGTTTGGTCTGCTTTTGGTGTGCACCAGAGTTAGACTGCCACGTTTTCACCTGCCCAAACAAACCGCACCAGCGGGACAAACAAACTCTAGTTCGATTCAACCGAACTAAAGGCTGTCGGTGTGAAAATGCCCTGACAGTGAGTTACTGGCTGTAGCTACTCCTCAGCCCTCTTCTTCACTCTTGTCATCATAAAGATCTGCGCTGACAGAAGCTAAATAGCGCCCCTCTATTGCCCAATCTAAACCAATGTTAAACTGTGGCCAGATAGTGAACTGCAGACAGATAGAACTCAAGAGAACGTTGAGACAGAATGAAATTCTGACCAGAGCGCGGGCCAAATTTTTTTTTAATGAAATTCTGACCAGAGTGCGGGCCAAAAAAAGTGTGTGCGGACCAAAGTTGGCCCGCGGACCCCAAATTGGGCAGCCCTGCCTTAGGGAAATGGGTTATCATCGGTTTCAACAGTTTTATATATTTCCTTTATTTTCATTACTATTTACGTTGTAGATTCTCACTGAAGGCATCAAAACTATGAATGAACACATGTGGAATTATGTACAAAAAAGTATGAAATAACTGAAAACATGTCTTATAGTTTAGATTCCTCAAAGTAGCCACCCTTTGCTCTGCTTTGCACACTCTTGGCATTCTCTTGATGAGCTTCAAGAGGTAGTCACCTGAAATGGTTTTCCAACTGGTCTTGAAGGAGTTCCCAGAGATGCTTAGCACTTGTTGGCCCTTTTGCCTTCACTCTGCGGTCCAGCTCACCCCAAACCATCTTGATTGGGTTCAGGTCCGGTGACTGTGGAGGCCAGGTCATGTGGCGCAGCACTCCATCACTCTCCTTCTTGGTCAAATAGCCCTTACACAGCCTGGAGGTGTGTTTGGGGTCATTGTCCTGTTGAAAAATGAATGATGGTCCAACTAAACACAAACCGGATGGGATGGCATGTCGCTGCAGGATGCTGTGGTAGCCATGCTGGTTCAGTATGCCTTGAATTTTGAATAAATCCCCAACAGTGTCACCAGCAAAGCAGCCCCACACCATAACACCTCCTCCTCCATGCTTCACGGTGGGAACCAGGCATTGTAAAATCCATCCGTTCAAATTTTTCACGGTGGTTGGAACCAAAGATTTCAAATTTGGACTCATCAGACCAAAGCACAGATTTCCACTGGTCTAATGTCCATTCCTTGTGTTTCTTGGCCCAAACAAATCTCTTCTGCTTGTCTCCTTAGCAGTGGTTTCCTAGCAGCTACTTGACCATGAAGGCCTGATTCGCGCAGTCTCCTCTTAACAGTTGTTCTAGAGATGTGTCTGCTGCTAGAACTCTGTGTGGCATTCATCTGGTCTCTATCTGATATACTGATATATATATATATATATATATATATATATATATATATATATATATATATATATATATATATATATATAACTATTAGGAAACAAAGAAATCAGCTCTGACTAAATGTCTATTTATGTGTTAGTATTAAAACACTTATGTAGGCGCCCAGATAGCTCAGTTGGTAGAGCGGGCACCCATATATAGAGTTTTACTCCTCGATGCAGCAGGCCCGGGTTTGACTCCGACCTGCGGCCCTCTGCTGCATTTCTTTCCCCCTCTCTCTCCCCTTTCATGTCATCAGCTGTCGTGTCAAAAATAAAGGCTGAAAATGCCCAAAAATTAATCTTAAAAAAATCACTTGTGTTTTAAATTTCATATAGCATTTTGTCTTTTTATTCATACATAAGGTGTCAAATCTCCCATCACTGTAGTTGGCAATTATGGGCTAATATATGCTGATAAAAGTACAGACTGATTATAATATTGTCTGAATTGTCTCCCAAATATTCATTGTCAATAGTCAATTTCAGTAGACTGTCTGTAACAGTAACTTACTGGATACATACAGCAAAAATCTCCTCACTATCTGCTAGTTGCCTGTCCCCTGAACACACTATAAAAAAAGCGGTCTCTGAAGACAGCTCAGGCTCCACAAATGGGAACAGCTCTCATTCCACTCCTCGTGGACAAAGGAGCGAAAGTGTCAATCCTGAACAAATGCACATATGACCGCTTCTTCAGTCACGTGCCTTTGGAAGCAGCGGCTAAACCCCTATTAGGCTACGGCCATTTCCCCATCTCCACTCTGGGTGTGGCTCGCCTCCCCGTCAGATATGATCAACAATGTGCACCTTCCACCAAGTTCTGCATCACCCGGAAGGGAGGTAACATTATGGGCCTAGACTTGTTCCTTGCTCTGGGTTTTACAGTGAGTGATGCTACTGGCCTGCATGTCCTGCAGGTCGCCGCCTCCTGGCCTGACCGCTACCCACAACTGTTCACCGGGCTGGGCCGCATGACTGGATTTGTACACCAGCCTACTGTTGACCCGTCAGTCCGCCCTGTTATCCTGCCCCTACGGCGCATTCCCCTGGCTCTCCATGACGCTGTGGAAGCAGAGCTGCATTGCCTGGTGGAGGAGGACGTCATAGAGCCCGTCGACGCCTCTCCGTGGGTGTCTAACCTGGTGATAGCCAAGAGAAAGGGGGGCGGACTGCGACTCTGTGTCGACCTCACAGATGTAAACAAAGCCATCATCCCTGATAAGTACCCCCTACCTACGGCTGAGGAGCTCACTAGCCATTTCCACGGCTCCACTGTTTTCAGTAAGATGGACTTACGTAACGGCTACCTGCAAGTCCCTCTGGCTGCTGCCAGCATGGACTTTACAGCGTTTGTCACACACGTGGGGGTCTTCAGATTTAAACGCATGGCATTTGGACTCTCATCAGCCCCGAGCTGTTTTCAGAAGATAATGTCACTCATACTGGCAGGTATCCAGGGCGTCTCCATCTACCTGGATGACGTGGTGGTGCATGCCCCCTCCACCGCACTGCATGACAATCGCCTGGAGCAGGTCTTTCGGCGTTTCAAACAGCATGGGGTCACACTAAACTCTGAGAAATGAATGTTCGGGGTTGAGGAGGTTGAGTTCCTGGGCTTCAGGCTCTCGAAAGAGGGCATCGCCCCGATTATGTCCCACACTGAGGCCATTCTGTCCCTGCCGGACCCGCAGTCGCCATCCCAGCTGTCTTCCTTCCTGGGGACGGCTGCCTACTACCTCAGATTCATGCCACACTACTCTGACTCGACGCCCCCCCTGCTCTGGCTGCTCAGGAAGGATGTTATGTGGGAATGGACCCCAGCCTGCCACGAAGCTGTGCGCATCATCAAACGGCAGCTCACGTCCCCACCCACACTGACCCATTTCAGCTTGACCGCGCCCACCATGGTCACCTGCGACGCTTCCGGGGTGGCGCTAGGCGCTGTGCTCTCCCAGACTCAAGAGGGGGTGGAACGCCCGGTGGCTTTTGCCTCACGGGCACTTACTCCAGCAGACCAGAAGTATTCAATAGGGGGGAGGGAGGCACTGGCCTGCCTGCGGGCGTGCAAACGCTGGCATGTTTACCTATACGGGAGGCTATTCACCATTCGCACGGTCCACCAAGCACTGACGTCACTGCTGGCGACTCAAGGCTCGGGGCACAGGCCCATGAGACTGCTGAGGTTGGCTGACAGGCTGAACCAATACAACTTCAGTCTGGAGTTTATGCCTGGGCGGGCCAACACGGTGGCTGACCTCATGTCTAGAGCTGTGTCGGTGACGAAGGAGACAGGCGGAGTGACATCGGACACAGAGAGCGGCGAAGACTGGGTCCACATCCTGCATGGGCACCTCAGTTCAGTAGTCACTCTGGCGGAGCTACAGCAGGCCTCAGCCGCTGATGAGGTCTTCACAACTCTCCGTACCTACGTCCAGGATGGCTGGCCTGCCAAAGTGGACGACAGGCTTCTGCCCTATTACCGCTTCCGCAACGAACTGTCTTGCTGGGGGGCGGTGTGCCTAGCCCGTGGCCACCGTGCGGTCGTTCAGGAGATTCTCAGGTCCAGAGTACTACACATGGCGCATGAGGGGCACCTGGCTGGTCAAGGTGAAGCAGCGCTGCCGTGACATAGTGTGGTGGCCCCACATAGACTCTGATGTTGAGGAGCTGGTACGTAACTGCGCCTGCTGCCTCCTGAGTGGGAAAACTGGTCAGCCTGCCACAGCCCCTCCCACCCCAACCCCTTGGCCGTCCTCACCCTGGGAAAATATTCAGGTCGACCTCTGTGGAGAACTTCATGGGGCACCTGCTCACGCTCGCTACCTGCTGGTTGTGCACGATCTTCATTCAAAGTGGCTGGAGGTTTTTCAGCTGAGCTCCATCACTGCACACTCAATCATCGACCGTCTGGACAACCTGTTTGGGCGCTGGGGCCTCCCTGGTGTCATCACATGGGCCCCAATTTGCGTTAGCGGAGTTCACAGAGTTTCTCACGATGCGGTCCATAAAGCACATCAGGACGGCAGTGTATCACCCAGAGAGTAATGGGGGGTGGAAAGACTGAATAAAACGCTCAATAACGGAATCCGAGCCTGTCTGGAGGAAGGGAAAACCTTTAGCGACGCACTCAACCAAACTCTCCTGACCATCTGGGCATCCAAGCATTCCACCACAGAGTGTCACCTGCATTGCTCATGATTGGGCGCGAACTAAAGCAACCACTGAACTGCTTGAGAGCTGAGCCAGCTCCTGCACGTGGGAGCCCAGGGCTCCAGAAAGCAAGACATCAGGTGAAAGGTTTGCAGGCTCGGATGAAAGAGAGGTTTGATACCACGCACAGAGTGCAGACCCCCTCACTTTCTACAGGGGTTTGGGTCAGGATCAAACACCTCCACCGCCAAAATAAGCTACAGTCTTACTGGTCAGAGCCCTTGCGGGTGACTAAGCAGTTGTGGCCAGCCACTTACAGGCTGGAGAATGGTACTCGTTGGCACTCAAACCGCCTGCACAGAGTTGCAGCCCCCACAGTACCTGCATCACCTCTGTATCCAGCAGCGGCTCTAGGTTGGCAGCCCAGACCAAGAGCTAACCGGGTGGGAGGTAATCCACCAGCACCACCCGATGCAGCTTCACGGCCAGCAACATTCAGAGAATGAGGGTCCCACCTGTCTGGCATGGGGACTATGTGACATGATGATAGTGACACTGGGGAATGTTGGCTAAATGTTATGTTTCAGTTTACAGGGGTGTGGGGGGAAAATGTTATATCTTTAAAACGTTCAGTATTGTGTCCTGTTGGACTCTGTTATGTTATGCACTGCAGGAGACAAGTTACTGTGCCTTTAAGGCTTACAGCAGTGTTTTACGGCAAGGGTCGTAAATGTAAGGTTTGCGGCAGTTCAGTAAACGCAACATGAACGGAGCTACACGTTGTGGTTATTGAGTCCTACACAAACATAATATGCGGGCAGCAATTGGTAACCAGTGAAGAGAGCGGAGGAGCGATGTAGTGTGAGAAAACTTGGGGAGGTTGAAGACAAGCCGAGCTGCTGCGTTCTGAATGAGCTGCAAGGGTCGGATGGCACATGCAGGTAGGCCAATCAGGAGGGAGTTGCAGTAGTTTAGAGGTGAGATGACTATAGCCTGAACCAAAACCTGAGCCGCCTTCTGCGTCCACTGAAGATATGTTTGAAATACAGTATATACTCCTATTGTTACTGTGAAGATGGATAGTGCAAAGTTTCTTTATATTTAAAACCATTGCACTGTATGCATAATTTACAATGATTTGAAAACATTGTGGTTTGCATAGTTGTGTGGTTGAATCCATTGCTTTTGATGTAGAGGTTAAGATTTTTGATCCCTCTGTGAAATCTGTTTATGGCAACTGCATGGAGTCATTCGTTTTGGGTAAAATTGGTACGCAAGTTTTAATATAGACAATTTTGCAATCCCCAATTTTGACTCTGCCTTTTTTGTCAATGCACAAACACACACAACAAGGAATCAATGGCTACAATACATTTGGATAGAGTTAACTTTCACAATTCATGTTAGATTTAGAGACCCCACTCAGGTACCAGGGACATGATGAAATTGCCTTAAAGTTACATAATACCTTTACATAATACTAGCTTTAAGAAATCAAGATGCAGTTACAGTCTAAAATCAGGTATCCTGAACATGATTTAATTACTTAACATTATATAATAATTTCGTATTGCAGTTACAGTCTTAAATCAGGTATCCTGAACATGATTAAATTACTTAACATTACACAATAAATTCATGTTACTGTAACGGAAAAATATGTTAAATTAACACAATTTTAATAGACAGCCTAATGTGAATACAATATGTTGGTTTGACAAGAAATAAGTAATAGAGAGAAAGAAAAAGTATTTCAGTTAACCACATTCTGATCATGTGGGACTGATGTACACATTAAAATCATGTTAATTCAAAAGACTTTTTTCAGTGTATGTAGGGAAGACCAAAATGCCTGAATTTTTAGGCAACTCCAGAGCATGTGTATATAGAGGTTAATTTGTGATCTAAGTGATTCCTTAAAGGTCTCATCTAATAGAAGGCTAGAGTTTAATCTCCATCTAGTTGAAATATTGGACTATGGTCTGAAATAATTATATTACCAATGTCACTCGCTCCCATAGCTGATACCAGCGAATGAGACACCAAAAAAAAGTCTATTCTGGAAAACGACCTATGTGGTGAAGAGAAGAATGTAAAATCTCTCGACGATGGGTTTTGTAGCCGTCAAATGTCTACTAGGCCAGATGCTTTGGACATATCTTTGAGCACTGCGTGTGCCCTAGTAGTGCGGGCCGATGGAGAGCTACGGGCTAATATAGGGTCCATTACCTCATTAAAATCACCCCCCATGATAATTGGATAGTCCCCCAAGTCATTCAGTTTCTTCTCAAGTAGCCCAAAAAATGCCGGATCGTCTCTATTTGGAGCGTACACATTCGCTAGTATGATACTATTTCCCTGGATCTCACAAAGCATCAATTGTAGTCGCTTGTTAACTAGCGTAACCACTCCTCTGCTCTTACTACTGCCACAGGCAGCCGTCACAAAGCCCACCAAGTCACCCTGAAGCTTTTGAGATTCTTGTGGTAGTAAGTGGGTCTCCTGCATAAATACTACATCACATTTTTTAGATCTAATGAAAGTTAATACCTTCCTCTTCTTCACTATGTTATGGAGGCCTCTGATGTTCCAGCTCATACGCTTTAAACCTTTTGTACTAAGGTGAAATAATGTAAAATGAGTGTTATACAAGTTTTGCTGTACCTTCCAAACTGACTTATTTAGGAGCAGTGGCGGTTCTAGACAAATTTTACTAGGGGGGCCAAGGAGGGGCCAGTGTTTAACCAGGGGGGCACATTAAAAAATGGCCATAAAGGATATTTAAAGATTATAAACTTTATTTTACTTTAAAATCATATAAACATTTATTTTGTACAATAATGAGTGCAGGTGCAAGAGAGGTAGGGCCATAAAAAATGAAAAATGTCTACATGCATAGCAATATGTAGAGTCCATCATGACAGAATACTCAAGCCATGGATGAAGATTGTAGCAGTTTGGCCTGAAGCTCCGTCTTCTGTCCCCCATCAATCATGATTAGAAATATATTCAAGTTGGGCTGTACTGGTACTTCATTCTTGGATTTGCTGCTATCTGTAGAAAGATGTACAGTAAACATAGGGCACAAATACAACATTTATTTACTTACAGTGGTATGCATGAGTTTAGACACCCAATGCTAAAGTTGACTAAAAAAAATGCCTTAATCTTAATGCCTTAATTTAAAAAAAATGAGGGAAAATCCAACCTTTAAGGACACCAATTTTCTTTGTGAATGAATAATGACGTAAATAAATAAATGTTCTTCCTTAAAATACAGGGGGCATAAGTCAGTCCACCCCCATGTTAAATTCCCATAGAGGCAGGCAGATGGTTATTTTGAAAGGCCAGTTATTTCATGGATCCAGGATACTATGCATCCTGATAAAGTTCCCTTGGCCCCCACATCATAATTTCAGTTAGCCTAACTGAAATAAAACCATGCCAATCTGTAGGTATGGTGAAGGGTATGTGATGATGTGGGGGTATGGTGAAGGGTATGTGATGATGTGGGGGTATGGCAGGGGCGGACTGGCCATCTGTGTGATCTGGAGAATCACAGAACGGCGGGTACTCCAGGACGGCCGGCGGGCCGGCCCACCACCCGCCACACACGCAGTCATCACCTGTATTTTGCCCCCACTAATCTGTTTCACACTCCAGTACTGTAGGTGGCAGCAATGCACCTTTAAGTTGGATGCCAGCTGCACTGTCCGTGGCCAACAAGTAAGGAAAAGAAGAAGTGGAAGAGAAGGAAGAAACAAACAGCAAAGACGTTAGAAGCATAGAAACAAACAAACAATATGCATAACGTTGCCGCGGGTAAAAAACAGAAAGAAAAGAGAGAAAACAAATTACGGAATTTAGATACTGAAGCCGCTAAATGTCGCAAAGTAACTGAAATATTTAGCAGTAGCCTACAGCCAGCAGCAGCACCTCGCAGTTAAATATTAGCAGCAGACCCAGCAGTGAAGAAGTGACAGGAAGGAGTGCAGCAACATGCCACCAGTGATGAGGGACAGAAAGATGAGCTGGTTCCACAGGCAGATACAGGGCAAGTAAGTATGGGACATGAGAGGAGAAAGAGAGTTACTTGCTAGGGATGATGTTAGAAAGTGATATTCAGCTTGCTACATTTTTAATGATTACAGTAGTTAAAACAGCTAAACTTCAACATTTTAGCTGTAAAATGCCACATGCAGTAGCTAATATTAAGAAATATGTTGTTCGTTTACTTTTAAAAATGTTGGTAACGTTACAGTTAATGCTTACAATCTTTGAAGATTTTGAATACAGAAGTTACATTTGTAATGGTGTATTTTCATTTAGATGTGGTATTATTTGTGCAGTAAGTTACTTTATTACTGCATAAATTAATTAAGATTATTAAGTAATAAGTTCATTTTAAGACAGCATGGAATATATTGTATAATATGTTGTTATAACAGCATATTATATAATTATGATTCTAACCATAACCCTAACATCTAGTCAACATCAGTGCTATTGCTATAATTTGGATGGTATAGTATCATGATGAGCCACAATTAAAGTCTTGTGACACTCATGCCAGGCGCCAGGCGTTATTGTTGTTGTTGTCGAGTTTCCGTGCGCCGATTGCTTTGGCCAAGTCAAAGTCCAGGGCCGTTTTTTAGACCCAGACCGTCCCTGGGGTATGGTGAAGGGTATATGATTATGTGGGGGTATGGTGAAGGGTATGTGATGATGGGGGAGGTATGGTGAAGGGTATGTGATGATGTGGGGGGTATTCTGAAGGGTATGTGTTGATCTGGGGGGTATGGTGAAGGGTATATGATTATGTGGGGGGGGTATGGTGAAGGGTATGTGATGATGAGGGGGTATGGTGAAGGGTATGTGATGATGTGGGGGGTATGGTGAAGGGTATGTGATGATGGGGGGGGAGGGAACTTTATCAGGATGCATAGTATCCTGGATCCATGAAATAACTGTCCTTTAAAAATAAACATCTGCCTGCCTCTGTGGGAATTTAACATAGCGGTGGACTGACTTATGCCCCTTGTATTTTAAGGAAGAACATTTATTTATTTACGATACATTATTCATTCACAAAGAAAATTGTTGTCCTTAAAGGTTGGATTTTTCCTCATTTTTTTAACTAAGGCATTACGATCAATTTCCAAAAGATGTTTTTTTTAATTCCCCTTTTTAGTCAACTTTAGCATGGGTTTCTAAACTTATGCATACCACTGTATGCATGTATATCTGCATGTATTTCAAAATGTGGGCCAAGTATTTACTTAAAAAAAGAAACGGAGCCACACTGACACAAAAAAAAAGAAGAGTGCCGTCTCTCCATCCTCCACCGACTCCTCTGGCTCTCCCTCTTCCTGCTCCTCAACACTTTCATTTGTTTCTCATTGCTGTTTTTCTCACTTTTTTGTTTACTGGGGCAAAATAAAAAGACGCTATGTCCCTTCCTCGTTTCATGATAACTTTTAGAAGAAGAAAAACGTAGGGGCATGCGTTACATTTCGTTGCCTAACCATCCCTCCCTACTTAACACGGGCATAAAACCTGTTGATTACTTTGCAACAGCCAAGACAGATGAAGTTACGTGGTTTACATCACAGCATTGTGTAGACTTAGCAACGATACTGACATTTGGATATTCGCTTCTGCTTCGATGATTTTGCTTAAATATGATTAAGTTTCTAAACACATCAAGACCAGATATTTACAAACTTGATTTAATAATCAGTGTGAGGAACAAAAGGAACACGGTTATGTGCAAGAACAACAAGTCACTTACGAGATGAAATTGTTTTGCTTACCTTCGACTCTTGCAACAGGAGAAATCTTAGCTCCTCTCTCCAAGAGTAGTGTCTCATTCAACGAGCAGCACCACATGTGGGCGTGGAAGGCAGGCTACCATGGATGTATTAAGAGAAACTGGATACAGTGGTCGGCGGGAAGCCCCGTACGTTCCGATGAGAGTGCTCAAAACATGGATGTATTAAGAGAACTGGATACAGTGATCGGCGGGAAGCCCCGTACGTTCCAATGAGAGTGCTCAAAAGCGCATTAAGACAACATGGAGCTCGGCTCTTCCGCATTCTTGGCCCATGACGTCACTATGGACACGCGCACTAGCAACAATTTGTTTGTGTTGTCTTAGCAACCGGTAGCAACATGCTCGTTCATGAGCGTCTCTCTCGTCTCTCCTACAAGTGGCGAACTCATGAACTCGCCGTTTTCATTGTATAAAATATTCACTAACGTTAAACATTGTGTGTTCGTTGTTTCCGGTCGTTTACATGCTTAGCTAAATAAACGATAGATGTATTTAGACAACCAAGGACATTTAATACTTATGTCGTGCTACTAGCTAGCTAGCAGTTAGCCTGCAGTTTCTTGAACAGAGCTCATCCATGGCTTCATCTCTCATCCACGTTACAAGCTTTACAGCATACAGCCCTCGGATGTATCATAAGAGAGAACCAGGGCGATGTAATCACTATGTCTGTAGTAAAGTTATGTAGGCATGATCTTAATACAGCCAGGCTAGCTAAACCTGATGTTAGCAACTAGCTAGCTAGCTGATTGCCCCGCCAGTTTGGGAAACGCTAATGACGTTACATCCACGTAACAGGCTTTACAACATACATACATCCCTCGGATGTATCATAACTTCATAAGATAATACCATGGACATGTTAATAGAACACATGATGATGAATTATAACCACTAGCTATATCCATTATTACAGCTAGCAACATGAGCTCGGCAGAACAGTCATGTGAGCGGGCGTGCGCAGTCCCGTGGGTCTACTCGGGTCCATTATGCGCGTTCATCATTTCAAATTTAATAATTCTGGATTCGCTTCTAGTGAATGTTAAAAATGTTAAAAACGTAACGTTTTAAACAAGGACCCTTTCATTGTTCAAGCTGGTAAGTTATATACCCCGAAACAAATGATCTGCTGAAATATAGACGTTTCTTTCGCCATGTAATGTCTATGTGAAAAGTCTTTCTGGGCCATGGGGTGCAGTACCACCGTTATCCGCTAAGCCCATGTTGGCATATAGACATAGCGCTCCTCCTGGGGGCTTGGCTCAAAAGCGCATTAAGACAACATGGAGCTCAGCTCTTCCGCATTCTTGGCCCATGACGTCACGATGGACACGCGCACTAGCAACAATTTGTTTGTGTTGTCTTAGCAACTGGTAGCAACATGCTCGTTCATGAGCGTCTCTCTCGTCTCTCCTACAAGTGGCTAACTCAGGAACTCGCCGTTTTGATTGTATAAAATATTCACTAACGTTAAACACTGTGTGTTCATTGTTCCCGGTCGTTTACATGCTTAGCTAAATAAACGATAGATGTATTTAGACAACCAAGGACATTTAATACTTATGTCGTGCTACTAGCTAGCTAGCAGTTAGCCTGCAGTTTCGTGAACAGAGCTCATCCATGGCTTCATCTCTCATCCACGTTACAAGCTTTACAGCATACAGCCCTCGGATGTATCATAAGAGAGAACCAGGGCGATGTAATCACTATGTCTGTAGTAACGTTATGTAGGCATGATCTTAATACAGCCATGCTAGCTAAACCTGATGTTAGCAACTAGCTAGATAGCTAGCTGATTGCCCCGCCAGTTTGGAAAACGCTAATGACGTTACATCCACATAACAGGCTTTACAACATACATACATCCCTCGGATGTATCATAACTTTATAAGATAATACCATGGACGTATTAATAGAACACATGCAGTGTGTCTCAAATCGCGCACTACACTATGTACTTACTTGCATAGTGCGTAAAATTTGACGGGGGAGTATTGTCTCAAATCGCGCACTGCCTTATGTACTTACCGGAAGTGACGATCAAAACATCTCAGTCCTCCTCCTTCTTCTTCTGTGAAGTTGTGAATTATACCCAGGGCAGAGCAGTCCCACCACCTGTTGTCACCATAGACTGTTAATATTAGTGGACAGAGCATGTGTGACGTCAACCATTGGTTTGTGGAGAGCTGATATGAGTCGTTGAGTTTGCGTTTATGGGCGCAGCCATCGTGGTTGCGGATGTGATGTTTTTAGACGAGAAGGAGGAGTGAAGGAGGAGCCGTAGACAGTTGGGCGGTATCTGACTGTATTTTTTTTTTTTGAGCAACGCTGTTTACACCCTTCGTTACGTTACACACGTTCACTGGCAATCTGGATGCAACTTCTACTGAAAGCTAGCATACATAATTGAAGGTAAGATTTAGCTTTGTTAGGTTTTAAATATATCTTTGTCCCATAGTCATATAAGAGGAGTCACATTGTAACACAAGTAAATGTATCTGAAGTTACCATGTAAATTGTCTGTAACGTTAGCTAGCCACTTATGGTAAAACATGCTAACGTTCATTTTCTGCAAATTGAAGTTTAGCTACGTTTTCCTAATTTAAACGTAGTGTCAGCTAAATGCAAAACGGTGATTATCAATGCTTATCAATATCTAACGCTAACTATTAGTAAATGTTTAACCAAGTTTCTTAGAACGTTTGGCTAACTGTAACAACCATAAAGCACCGATAAAGTCTTGCTACTGTTAGCAAGTATCATCAGTCTATGGTTGGTGCATTTAGACTTTACATGCTTTTAAGAGCTAACGTTAGCAGAAATAATATAATTTAACTGACTTAAAGTTACACTAAAGAACAATACACTGTTGTTAATTCATCTGTATTCTCTTGGATAATTAATGAAGTACAGTTACATGCTAGTGTGCATATATATTTAACTATGAGGGGCTCAAATGGAAATTGATGACTCTTTTTCTTTCTTTCAGAAATAGGAGTGTGGAGAGCCACGATGGCATGTGCACCCAACCCAATTCCTCAGAATTAAGTAATAGTTACTTTTCTTTTTCCACTGTGCATTACAGACAACCAACAGACTGTCACACTATGCTCACTGTAATTTGTAAAGGCAGCTTTTATTTCTTTACCCAGGCATTTGGACTTGACTGAACAGTGTTGCACAAGCGCTTTAAGCTTTATGTTAAGCTATATTTTTATATTGTGGTTTGTAATGTCAAACATTTCTACTGTAATTAACAATGTGGCACTAGTGATTCAACTACCTCTTTTTATTATGCAGAATTCACTTGTGACAGTGAAGTTTGCTTTTACCTTGACCCACAGCAGTGATTTATGTGTGGAATTTACACTGGATTGTAAAAGGTGAACTACATTATTTAATTAATCACTTTAAACATAATGTTAAAAATATTGCCAGTGTTTGTGGTTTATGTAGTTTTTGAAGTTAATGCCCATTTCAATGTGAAATAAAGGTCTTTCTAAAGCTACATTTGTTTTTTTTTCTGAAGTAACTATAGGAACATACAGTATTGTAGTCATACAAGACATTGGTAATTTGATAGAATTTATAATTGATTAAAAGTGTCTATTTGGGCTTTAATCAACATAAATGATTTCTTAAATGTTACCATACTTACTTGAATGTTGACAAAGGATCAGCAAAATGTAGTTTGTGCTTTTGTGTGTCTTTATGTACTTGTCAATTTTAATCACCATGAAAACACTTCACCAAAATCCTTTTAGATTAATTTATATATTTGAATATATTTTAAATACGTAGTCAAGTGTTTAGTAGGTAATTGAAAATGCACTAGGTGCTGTTTAATCTATGTAGGGTTATTGTAAATTCATTATAACAAAAGTATGATCACAAATTGCAAAGAAAAAATAAACAACTTATTCAATGTAATAATTAAATCAATGTACCTTATATTTACTGCACTGATATTTTTTAAGTATGAAAACTAAAACCATACAAGGACATGCAATGTCAATATCTAATTCTAACAGTTTAATCCTATACATAAAATATCTCAATTATATGCCTTATACATATTTCTAAAGTGCTAACTTTTAGGTTTGAATGGTGAACGGAACGTAGAGCCAGGAGTGTGAATTAACAGGTTTAATTTAAAGTATCGAGTCCAGGTTTCTGAGGGGGGATAAGCACGTCAAAGTTTCCAGGATGGAGAACGGGTCGGTGGTTTCTGGGAAGGAGCGGGTCCGTCAGAGGAAGATAGCAGGCCGGCTAGTGGTGGGGGGTCCAGTGGTGGTGGCTGTCTGCTCCGGTGGATGACAGGAGTGAAGCGGTAGCAGGAGTCAGGTTCCAATGGCAGCTGAGGCACAAGAGAAAGGATAAGGACAGGCAAATATTTGTAATAGACAAACATGTAGTTGAGGCATGGTAGATCACAATGAATTATATAAATATATGCGCTTGTACATGAATCTATGCTTCAGTTGAGGACATGCAGTATTAAGTAAACATACTGCTACATGTCAAATTTATCTTAGACAATGTGTATTGTACGCAACACTTTTTTAATGATATGTACATTTTGGTAATAAACAGCACTTGTAAATATAGATTGTAACATGTATGTGACTCATCTTAAAACAGACTAATGTGCTGACAGAAGGTCTTCAAATAGATTAGCAGACACAACTACAGTAAGTGGAACAAAGACATCAGTGTAACAGCATCAACGCATATTCTGGCCCACTGCCCCGCCCGGAGACCTCAGTCTCCGAGTCTACGCGTTCCCCCCGCGACTTTGTCCGAGGGTGAGGGTGACGGTGATGCTGTGTGGGTGACGGTGATGCTGTGTGGGTGCCGCCGCGGCGGGGAGGATATTATGTGCCTGTCCTCCGGGTAACGTTGCCCAACTCTCGGGCAGGAACATATATTTCAGTATATTCAAGTAAAAGCAGTCTCTGCTTGTCCTGTGCGAATGCGCCACACGAAACTCAGATGTGAAGGGGTAATTTCTAAATCATACGCAGTCCCAAAATTATTCTAATCCCGTGCGAATATAGGGTTTAATATGACTTTGCACCATAGCATTAACTATATCAGGCTTTGATTTTAAGCTAACATTAGCTACCATTACATGTAATGGTAGTGTTAGCTTGCGGGTTAGGGAGGCATGCGCATCGATTAGCAATAACACCAGATATGGTTAAAAATAGATCACCGGAGAGACCGTTGTGCATACCTACTGTATACGACTGTAACGTTAAATATAGCTATATTTGAATCCGTGTATACGGTCTGCATAATGTTAGCCCGCTAGCTTGGTTAGCAAGGTGCAATCTAGCTAGCAAACTGATATTAATTGGGATGCTAACGTTCGCTAACGGAAAAACAGTATTTAAAAAAATGTAACGTTACTTACCAGAAAAGCTGAACTGCCGACTCCTTTGAGTGTCTTGTCCTCCAACTGAACGCTGAACAATACATTATTAAGCAACCAAAGTGTCACAGTCACTACGAAGAAAGCTGGTCAAACTCCAAAATGAAGTTGACGTGCCTTGGATAAGCTTTGCTAAACCTCTTGTCATGATTGACAGGCCGCGAACTGTCAATCACATCATAGCCACGCCCTAAAACACCCTCTGCTTTATCGCCGATTTTAAAATCAACGAGACCATAATTCAAAAAATGAACATCATTCTGTGTTGCAGAAGACTTAAAACTAGCGATTGAGACCATAAACTCATTATGAAGAGGTTTACTGAGGTAATAAATCAAGTGAGAAGTGGGTCACTTTCTCATAGACTTCTACAGAAACGGACCTCCTTTTGCAACCGCACGTGTCGCCCCCTGCTGGAATTCAGATAGAATGCAGGTTTAAGGCACTTCCGCATTTGCAGCACTTTGCGAAACCGGATGGACTGTCCACTAATATTTACAGTCTATGGTTGTCACCATACATTTCTGCCTTGTTCATCAAAATGAATGTGATTGTTTTTATTGTTGCTTGTTTTTGCCCTTTGTTTTATGCAACCGTAAACATCCAGGTATGATGATATTCATACTTTTGCTCTTAATTCTTGTAAAAAAAAAAATAACCAAAAATGGCCATTTTGAGTTATTTAGCAAAATTGGAGCAATTAAAATGGTGTCCAACTGACATATAACGTTAACATAGAAAATAGTCATATTATATGTTTATATAAAGGGGGTTTATTGCAATAGCTATTAATTACAGTGAAAATACAAGAGTGAAAGCAGAGGCAACACAATAGACATTTAAATAGATCCTATTGTTCTATTCATTGCTGGCCCTGTATTTTGATGGGGAAAGTGATTTGAGGGTGGACTTCAGACTCTCCAACAGGATCCTTTAACGGTACATCCTCGGTACAGCGTGGGACCCGTCATCGAGGCCCTTGTCTTCCTCTTTTGGCTCGCCAGCGGTACATCTGATTGTGGTTTAGCCAGAACCTTTGCACACTGACAGCGCACCGTGCTGTCCACAAGACCAGCAGGGTCTCCTCCCCCAGGTCGTTCGCCTTTCAGCAGAGGAGGACTTCCCTCAAGTTGGCAGCATTGTCCGTGTCCCTAACGATTATATAAGTCAGATCAGGACAGAAACAGCACTGTTAATACGATATAACATAGCATACATTAACGTACTGTAACATTACAACTAACGCTCGCAGCTTTAATGTATATTTACCAGATCACACATCTAACGCTAAAATCGTCTACAGTGAGGACGATAGTTTAAAAACAACAACCGTATACCACAACACATGTAACGTTAGCTAGGTTATCACTTATTTGCCAGTGGTTAAACCAAAGAGTATAGCTAGAAGTAGCCTACCGGTAACTTCCGCTGTTAGCTAGCTAAGGTTAGCTAAAGCTAGCTTAATAGCACGTCAAATTACGATGCAAATAAACGTTATAATTCGCGGTAAAAATCATCACTGACTGCAGAATTAACCACACATACATAAACAGGTTGCGTATATGTTAAACAAGTATAGCAAAAAGACTAATGTTGAACTTACATTTGGGTCTCGCTGTCGCGTATTCGGCCGCCATTATCGAAAGTTTTTCACCTCTTGTTAGCTACGCCCCTTCCGCTACGTAGCCAAGATGGCGACCGTTGAGTGTGGAAAGTGTCCATCGATCCACACTCAACTTTTTCACCGTTATGAGTGCACCATACGGGTACTTGTAGTGCACTGCATTTACCACACTTCGACGAGTGACATTTTGAGTGTTCTCAAATAGTTAGTATAAGTACAGAAGTGCACGATTTGAGACACACCAATGATGAATTACAACCACTAGCTAGCTATATCCATTATTACAGCTAGCAACATGAGCTCGGCAGAACAGTCATGTGAGCGGGCGTGCGCAGTCCCGTGGGTCTGCTCCACGGGACTCCATTATGCTCCATTATGCGCGTTCATCATTTCAAATTTAATAATTCTGGATTCGCTTCTAGTGAATGTTAAAAATGTTAACGTTTTAAACAAGGACCCTTTCATTGTTCAAGCTGGTAAGTTATATACCCCAAAACAAATGATCCGCTGAAATATAGACTTTTCTTTCGCCATGCATTGTCTATGTGAAAAAGTCTTTCTGGGCCATGGGGTGCAGTACCACCGTTATCCGCTAAGCCCATGTTGGCATATAGACATAGCGCTCCTCCTGGGGGCTTGCAGGCTACAGTGTTTTGGGTGCGGCGCTCTAATTTACCCGTGTAGAACGTTGCGTCGCACATTAGTTCCGCTTTTGGCGCTCGCGTGTAAAATCATAATAAATCAATAATCTTTTTATTTGGTCAGCACGGGGGGGCCACAGGGGTGGCCAGGGACATTTCATTTCTTTGCGCGTGACCGTAGTGTGTTTGTGACAGCCCAGGTCAGACACATACACAGACAGTAACTTCATTATTTTGATCCTAGGCTCCTCGTCTAATAATAAGTGTTTTTTCCTGTGAAATTAACAAAATTGCAGTAACAGCCTTTTTCAGTATAGTGTGAGATTTATGTTGAGATTTTTTCTAAAAAAGATTTTTTGAAGTGTTATTTATTCCAATAACAGCAAAGTAATTAAAATGAGTTATTGAAAAGTTTGAGCATTAAACACTTAATTTCCTGCATTCTGGTGAATTTTTATGCACCTATTTCTACCTTTTTCTGAATCAATGTATGCTGCAAATACAAGGTCAAGGTCAAGGTCAAGTTTATTTATAGAGCACATTTACAAGCAGTCACTACTGCCCCAAAGTGCTGTACAGATATTAAATACTGATAAACATTATAAAAAGCAAACTAATTAGCCAAAAAGAAGAGGTAAAAACCCACTAAAAACATAGTATCCCAGAAACAATAATAATTAAAACATATGTAAACATGATTACAAACAATATTCAAAATGTCACAGCTCAGCTTGTGTTGAAAGCCATGTCGAAAAGATGAGTTTTTAAAAGTGATTTAAAAGACTCGATAGAGCTAGCTGCCTTAATATTGAGGGGAAGAGGATTCCAGAGCTTAGGACCTGCAACTGAAAAAGCTCTGTCCCCTCTGGTTTTCAGTCTGGATCTAGGACATTTCAAAAGAAGCTGATCATTTGACCTAAGTGCTCTGACTGGGGTATGTAAAATCAACATATCAGCTAGATAAGAAGGTGCTAATCCATTTAAAGATTTAAAAACAAATAATAAAATCTTATAATGGATTCTGAGAGTAATAGGCAGCCAGTGGAGAGACGATAGTACTGGGGTAATGTGGTCAAAGCGCTTTCTCCCTGTCAGCAGGCGTGCAGCTGCATTTTGAACTAATTGCAATCGGCGAACAGAAGACTGGTCGAGGCCATAGTATAAAGAGTTGCAGTAGTCCAGACGATTTGTAATCAGGGCATGTACAACTTTTTCCAGTTGACTTTGGGGTAGGTACAACTTCACCTTCCCAAGAAGTCTAAGCTGAAAGAAGCTTGTTCTTACTACTGAGCTAATTTGTTTATCCAGTTTAAAAGAACTATCAATAATAACTCCAACACTTTTTACACATGGACTATAGTTATGGAGTAATGGGCCAAGAGCACTATTTAAATCTGAGATATCAGGTTTTCCAAAAGTTATAATTTCAGTTTTTTTGTCATTTAAGTGTAAGAAATTTAGTGACATCCAATCTTTTATTTCATGTAGACAATTACTCAGTGCTTCACTGGAATTCGTTTTGGTATTTAAAGGTAAATAGATCTGGACGTCAACCGCAAAGCAGTGAAACGAAATATTATATTTTTGGAAAATCGATCCCATAGGCAGCATATACAGTGAGAACAAGACTGGGCCTAGGATTGAGCCTTGGGGCACCCCGCTGTTAATCGGTGCTTTACAAGAGTAAAAAGGCCCAAGGTTTACAGAAAGAGATCTGCCTGTCAGATATGACCGGAACCACTCCAGAGCTGTGCCTTTGATGCCTGCACAGGACTCGAGTCTTGACAGTAAAATCTTGTGGTCAACTGTATCAAACGCAGCAGTCAGATCTAAAAGCACTAACACAGCAGAGCTACCTTTATCAGAAATTAAAAGGAGATCGTTAAACACTTTTAGAAGAGCTGTTTCTGTACTGTGACAAGATTTAAAGCCAGACTGAAATTTTTCAAAGATATTGTTTGATTTGAGGTGCAACAAAAGTTGCGTATAAGCCACTTTTTCTAGAATTTTAGATAAAAAGGGCAGCTTAGAAACTGGCCTGTAATTTGACAAAACAGAAGAGTCCAAATTATGTTTTTTTAGGAGGGGTTGTACAATGGCCTTTTTAAAAGCTGCTGGTACAGATCCACTTGAAAGAGACATATTTATCATATTTAAAATATAAAGGCCAACAGTGTCAAAAACATCTTTAAAAAGCTTTGCAGGAAGGCTGTCCAATGAACAGACCGAAGGTCTTAAACATTGGACCGTCTTTAACAAATCAGAAAAAGATATTGGCATAAAGTTTTCAAAGATGACTGAACATAACGGTACAATGCTGGGATCTGGTGCAGTACAACATATTGATGCCCGAATATTGGACACCTTATCAATGAAAAATTTACAGAATCTGTCACACAAAATGGCACTAGGAATAATGCCAGTGTGTTCAGAGGGATTGATTATCCTATTTAATACATTAAAAAGGACTTGAGGTTTATGACAGTTATTTTGCACAAGGTTTGACATGTACTGAGTCTTTGCCGCTTTAACAGCAACCTGGTAGTTAGACCAGCAGTTTCTTAAAAATCCCCCAGAGAAACATGAAGGTTGTCTTTGCTCCATTTCCTCTCAGCACGTCTACATTCCCTTCTGAGAGCACGAGTAGTGTCATTGAACCATGGCTCTCTGTTTGAGTTAGCACTCCTGTGCTTTAACGGTGCTATTGAATCAAGGATTTCCGTACATGTGGAATCAAATAAAATAACCATCTCCTCAATGTCCTTAAATGAAGAAAAGTCTAGGGACATTACTGGAGAGGTATCAAACGCTGCAGCAAATAGTGAGGCCGTGGAGGGATTAATTGAGCGCTGCTGACGCATGGGAAAGCACGTCTTGCTTTGAGAGCCCGGCAAGGAAACAGTAAACAGAACTGGCATATGGTCAGAGATACCTGCATCTGAAATATCCTTTATGGACAAATTTAGGCCGTATGACAAGACCAGGTCCAAAAAAATGTCCCTTATTATGAGTCGGACTGTTCACAGACTGAGTAAGGTTAAAAGAGTCCAAAATGTTTAAAAAGTCCTTGACCAAAGGCTTAGAAACACAACAAACATGAATATTAAAATCACCAACAATTAGAAAATGATTAAAATTTAGCGCAATGCCAGCCACACACGCCGAAAAGTCATTAATAAACTCCTTGTTAAATTTAGGAGGGCGGTAAATGAGTGCACATGCCACTGATACGTTGAGTTTAAGTTCGAAAAGTTGCAGCTCAAAGCTTTTATATTGTTCGCATGGGATTTTTTTACAGTTCAGACTGTTTTTAAAAACTGTCGCTAGGCCTCCACCTCTTCCCGTGGTTCTAGGAGAGCTAAAGAAAGAACATGCCGGAGGAACAAGCTCCGAGAAGGGGAAGAACTCACCAGGTTGAACCCACGTCTCCGAAAGAAGCATGCAGTCCAACTCCCGGGATAAAAAGAAGTCATTTAACATAAAAGTCTTGTTAGACAATGATCTGACGTTAATCAGTGCCAACTGAAGAACGGTATCCTGCATGTGCGGTGACTTGGCTCGAGCCAGAGATCGGAGATTCATGAGATCTACACCGCGCTTGGCCACTTGAGGACGCCGGGGAACAAATTCCTCCACCGGTACACGCAGCTGATCCACCGCGATGACAGCTCCAGGTTGTATCGGGAGAAGCCACCTCCTCCTGGAGTCCAAAGGAGGGACAGCCGGTAAGGAACAGCCGTGTTGAAATCCCGGTCCATTCCTCCGCATGGACCGCAGATATGCTCTCACTCTTACAACCACACCACCTCGCTTTCTCCGTCTTCTGGGGCGTTTTCCCCGCGGAGCGGCCCTGGATGTAAGTTGGAGGTACGCCGGCAGAGCTGAGAGTGTAGGAGGGGGTGCATCCGAGGACTGATTCCCATAAATAACACTCTTTATACGGACAGCATGTTGATCGCGAATAGCAAAAAGTGTTTGGCGATCATACACAAACAGAGCTGAGACATTTTGGTAACTTAAACTAACAAGAGCAAACAATAAACCAAACAAAACAGGGAGACGCTGCGCCGTGCACACTGCTGGCGCCATCTTCCTTTTTCTGATTTTTATTTTATTCTGACCTTTTATTTAAAGAGAAACAGATTACAATCCAAATATAAAAACATAATGGAATATATTGCAGTAAGGCTGTCAGGCATTCTGTATTGCTTTCAACTATTTATTCTCCTTTGGATGGACTTTTCTAATTATATCTGAGTCAGCACACATGTAGCCTATAGGCATATTTTACTCTTACCTCCTGTTTTGCGTCTTTTGTTGGGGAAGTAACCTCCTTAATGTGCATATGACAATTATTCACTTCAATGATACATTCATTCATTTTAATTTATTAATAAACCCCTGGACTGTAATATTTCAGATGTGTTTGAGCAAGATTTCTGCTCTTGTCCAAAACTTTGTGCACATTCAAAATACAGTATATGTGTGTTCTCTGTGATTTGGACGACGTCGTGATATTTTGAGAAAAATAAAGTGATAATAGGCTATTACAAGAATAAAGTCACTAGCTATATTTCAGAAAATAATCTATACCTGCACCATAGTCTGCTGTGCATTACGTGATTGCTCTGCTGATACGGTAGATCTCAGACCTTCTGACAGACACAGAGTCCCGTTTGAGACGCTGGGTTCTGAATGAGACAAATTGTTTAGGGAAGTGGCTGTACGCTGCTCTACGTCGGAGGTGGAAAACCGAAACTACAGAAATACACGGAGCACAAATGCAACACATCTGCCGCAGCATGTCCACAGCGGAGCGCATCCATAAACCTGAAGCTGCCCTGCATTTTACAGAGAGTGGACGTGCTGACGTGCTGAGAGTGGACGTGCTGACGTGTAAGGTGAGCGTATTGTGTCACTTCCGGTGTTTTCGTGTTACAAACGCTAGTTTGCTGCTCCGTCAATAACTTACTGAACTCTGCTTTACTGCTTAAATTAGCGGCTATTTGCCTGGATTGCATTTGAATTGCAAATGTTTTACTCAAGCACTTATACTTAGTTCACTTACAGTGACTGACTCGCTGAATTTACAATTGTTAAAACGCTGTTAGCTACTCTAGCTTAGCCATTAGCAATGGCTAATTCCTCTCCCTCTCCTGCTCTTTCTTGCTCTGTGTGTCAAATGTTTAGCTATTCCTCTGCCTCCTTTAGTGATAACGATACATGTAATAAATGTAGTATATTCGCTGCTCTGGAGGCAAGGCTTAGTGAATTTGAGTCACGGCTCCGCACCATGGAATCAGAATCGTATGCTTCCGTAGCTAGCCAGCACCACATAGTTAATGCGGACCACCATACTGTAGCTTCTCTAGCTTCTGCTAGCTGTCCCCCGGCAGACCCCGAGCAGCCGGGCGAGTGGGTGACTGTCCGAGGGAAGCGTAGCGTTAGAGGGAAGCGTAGCGTTAGATCTAGACCAGGGAGTGCACATGGTGACGGTCGCTCTAAATCGGAGCGTCTTCGCCAGGGGCGGATTAAGGTGGTCAGGGGCCCCTAGGCTGCTCTTTGTGTGAGGCCCCTCCCCTTAATCATTGCGCTTTACTAGAAAAATGTATTTAGACACACACACATGCACACACCAATTACCACCACACCACATAGGTAAAATGAGAAAACTACATCATAAAACTAACATCAACAGAGATGTAAGTGGAAAGAATACCAGATATTATCCTCTGCCACCACAGCACCAAAACAATTACAATGGAAATGTAACTAATCTCTATGTGTCTGTCTGTTTGTTTGCATGTTGATTATTTTGAGAACCTTTCATCCAAACGACTTCACAAGGGAGTGCAGTGACGTATTTGGTGCAATATAAATAGACAGGCCAGACGCGTTCAGAATTAATAAACTTTTAACCTCTCAAGGATCACCGTCTCGTCTACGGGACACTTTGTGACTTTGTTTTCCAGTTCCGCACTTGTTATCGCCATTGACATATAGGTTATCGCCGCTAGCTTCTCTGCCCAGCTCAAAGTGGGCGCGGCGTCATCGTGTAGGTACCGACAGTATCTTCTTCTTCTTCTTCTTTGTTGTTTATTGGCGGTTGGCAAAAATACATAAACCAAAATAAAAAAAATAAAAAACGAATATTCGAATGTCAAATTTTAAAATCGAATACCAACCCACCGAACGAATATTCGAATATTCGGGTCCAGCCCTACTAAACAGCAAAGCAGCAAAATTCCCTGGAGTCACAGTTCAACAGCAAGCTGGTAATCACTTGTATCTTTATAAACCAAAAGGTAGGCTACAGCATCTGCATCAGTGCAGAACAAAATCACAACATCACTACCAGTGGTGGAAGAAATATTCAGATCTTTTACTTCAGTAAAAGTATTAATACCATACTGTCCTGCATTGAAAATGTTACTTAAGTAAAAGTACTGCACACGTGGGGCCCCTAGGCTGCAGCCTAGTAAGCCTGTGCATTAATCCGCGCCTGGTCTTCGCCTCTCTAACAGGTTCTCCCTACTCAGTGATACACCCGCTGCGAAGCCAATTCTGGTTATTGGGAGCTCTATAATGCGATATGTGAAGCCGGCGGCCCCAGCGGCTATAGTACCTACGGTCATATGTGTCCCCGGGGCCAGAGCGGGCGATATAGAAACCCATCTAGAGCTGCTGGCCAAAAAGAACCGTAAATACAGTAAGATCATACTTCACGTAGGGGGTAATGGTCGTAAATCGGAGATCACTAAATTGAATGTTGAGTCACTTTGTGCATACGCAAAGACAATGTCGGACTCAGTAGTTTTCTCTGGACCCCTGCCAAACCTGACTAATGATGAAATGTACAGCGGTACGTCATCCTTCCACCGCTAGTTGCAAACTGAAGTGACACAACAATTTTGATATTTTTGATATGTTTACATACCTGGTTGAAACCATTTACTTGGATCCCTTGACACTTGAACAGGATGTTGGCACTTAGGGAAAAGAGGGTTTTCATGCAAGTGCACGTTCTGGATGTGGTTGACAATCGACATCCACTTGGCTACCTTCTCTGGCCCTGATGTTGACGATGTTGCACTCCAGTAGACATGGCTTTTGATGCTACGCAGCCACTTCTTCAACACCCCGCAGTCCTTGTTTTGCGCAACTTTGTCAAGTTTCTTTGACAAACCTTGCAGATAGTATGCAATAAATTGATATTCAGGACATTCTTTGACGAATAACTAAACACAAAGTATGTTTACTTTCTCAAAGTGCCACACATCATAGAAGTGGGTGATGCTGCGCTCCCTCAGATACTTCTGGATCTGTGGATGACGGTCGGTGACAATGTAGTCCACCACCAAACCGTTTGAATCCAGTAGATCAAGGCAGCGTTTAAGGCCCTCCTTCTCCTGAAGCTGAAGGTCAATTATACGGTTACTGTCTAGGTGCATCAGTGTGTAGCTCCCATACTTTGCTGAGTGCCCTGAAGATTATATTACAAAGACCATGTCAAGGCTTTGCAACTCAAATTGAATGTTTAAGTACCATGCTTTTAAGAACAGACTTTTGGGACTTTTGTCTTACCCAGGGAGTCAGCTCGCATATCTCCAATGACTCAAATCTTTCCTCCATGCTGTAACTTTTGAAAAAGATGTTGCTGATCCGTCTTCCATTTGTGGATTATGGCTGGCTCCAGAAAACTCCTAGCAGGCCTCCTGAAGGTGTCCTACTGGAAAATCTGAAGATTCATGGCCTTGCATATCTGTGAAAACATGAAAATTGGTACGTTTGTGAAAACAGTACAGTGATTGCCATTTCATATTAAATAGTTATAGCAATACCTTTTCCAGTTGGATGAAGGATGAACCGGTGAAATATGTTGCCGCTGACAGGTGTAGGTTGCCGACGGGGGTACTTCCTACAACAGGCTGACTCTGCCACTGTCTTGAATAGTTGCAGTGTGGGCAGAGCTGTGTGAATGACACATACGTTCCCATTTTTCGGCGCTGAACGTCACACTGCCTCTTGCATACAGGACAGCTTTGAAAAAGCTCCCTTAGGCAACTTTCAAAAACAATGGGCCTCATTCACCAACCGTTCTTACGAAGAAATGTGTTCTTAAACCCTTCTTACGCACTTTTTTACGAAGATTCTGGCATTCACTAATGTTTTCTTAACTTGGATTTGTTCTTAGCTAAGAACAATATCTACGAACACTGAAAAGCACTCTTACGCACATTTGAGTGATGACAATTTGCTCCAAATGATTGCTTACTGCATTTTATTTAATTCTACAGTCGTTTACAATGATAGTATTGTACTGTAATGTATTTCTGATCATTTGTTGATAAAAAATCATATTATTCAAAAAAGACACTAACACTGCAATTTACATCAGCAATTAAACTCAGAATCAGAATCAGAAAGGGTTTTATTGCCAAGTACGTTTTTTGACACATACAAGGAATTTGTTTTGGTGTTGTTGGTGCACATCACACATTCTCTAAATGTAATATTAAACAATATAAGTATAGGTATAAACAATAAGTATATGTACACAAAAAACTGATTAAATCCTGCGTTATTTGGTGATTGATCGCTATTTATAGGGCCGAAATGCAGTGGTAGAATGTAACAAAGTACAAATTCTTCGTAACTGTACTTAAGTACATTTTTCACGTATCTGTACTTTATTTAAGTAGACTCAATAGTGCATAGCTTACTTTTGACTTTTACTTTGTTACATTTTGCAGCAATTATCTATACTTTCTACTCCACTACATTTCTACAATGTTCCGTTACATTTTCTGATCAGTTTCCCCCCTGCCAAAACGTCTTCCTGACCGTCACACGTTTGTCTCACCAGTAAAGTTTGGTTGCCGTAGATACTGTATATATGGGGCACAGCTGATCCGAGCCGGCTCCGGTGCTGCAGAGCACGGGCGCAGCACCGCTGACCCTCGGTAATACAGCCCCGTAAAAGTGAAAATGAAAACGTTTGTTTTTTTATTATTCCCGTTTTTAAATCAAAGTTGCTATATCTATTTCTCTCCACAGCGTCTTACTCCTCCGCCAGGCTGCGTAAGACGTGTTCATATCTTATTTATTTGGCTGGACCTGTTCACATCTCCCCATTTGCGCTGCTTCACACACTTTATTTGCTTACTTGCATGGTTAAAGAAAATGAAATACATCCATGAATAAAACCAACCGCATTCCGATTCTAACAACATATTTCCGTTTCATGGTTAGGATAGGAACTTTTCTTAAAAGCCAGGCCTTGTTTGTGGTTGTGGACACCTTCTACTTTTACTAAAGTAAATATGTCTCTGGTTATTTGTGCTTTTATTTAAGTACTGAGATTCAGTACTTCCTTCACCGCGGCTCCGACAATCTCCGACAACCTGTCTCCGAGGAGGTGCACAGGAAGTGTCATGTCCTTATATGGGAATTTTTGGGGCGTTTTCTTATGCTAATTAGGAACAACTGGCACGCGCTTTCAGTTACAAAGACGTGGGATTCATCAATCCTAAGAACACAGGTGCGAACAAATCTGCTGTTTAAGAACACGTCATGAATCCGGCGTAAACTTTTCTTAGAAACCTTAAGAACATATTTAAGAGAAAACTTAGGAAGATATTGGTGAATGAGGCCCAATGTACTTATCATCCTTATAAGTAGACACTGGCTCAGACCTTAAAAAAAAAACAGAAAGAATACATTCTTGCTTTAGCTTTCCTACCAAGTTTAACGTTTCTGCTGATAAGTCATATTGAAATGTAATACAAATATCGAACTTACGACATGGCAGATTCGTCCGTTAGAACAGAGTCACCAGGGATATATGTTGAGTCTTGTGGCTCAGCTTGCAACTCTGTTGAGGTGTCTCCCTCTTCCTCTTCCTCCTCCAACTCAAGACGAGGTCTCTTGCGAAGTCTGTAATCTTGGGGTCTTATTGGTGTTGAAGACATCGGGGTGAATTCTGGGGAGCTTGAAGTGGTCTCAGTGTAAACACTAACACAGGGCACCATTGCCTGGGTGCCTAAGAAAAAAAGGAAAAACGTAAATAATATTTTTCTTTACAATAACGAAATGAAATCCTCATGTTTATTATATATTGAGTTTTCAGCAGAGTAAGGTAACAGGTACTGCATGTGAACTAAAAATGCAAAAAACGTGATGCTTTTGTTATTTACCTTTGCTTCTCATGGAAGCCCTCAGCGTACCCATGGATAGCTGTGTGCCGACTGTTCTCATTTTTGGAGCACTGGACTCAGTGTCCGAATTAAAATAATAAAATAAAAACAAAAATCTGAGGGGGTCTCTCATATCTGAAGGTGTCTGCCATATGTGGCATTCTAATTTAATCTTAATCAACGCTCATTATCCATCCCTGTGCGATCTCTTACCATTAAAGATGTTAAATTAAAATATAGGCTACTACGGACGTAGACCTGAGCCTACCCTACGCTCATGAACGCAGCATGACTGCACTTCACCACCACACCACTAGGCTACGTGAGCAAACCGCATACGATCGATTTCACAGCACTTGCAAGTCCGAAGAAGTGATCTTGTTTTTGTCATTAGTTTTGTTTTCAATAACTTTGTAAACAGTGTCAGTAAGCCAACAGCTACGTGCAAGGTGTAACGTCTGACTTCATCAGGCATGTCATAACGCACCCAGGCAGGTCAGTCACTCACACGCTAATGTGAAAGAGACGTTATTTAGCATATTTCGTCACAGGTAACAAGCTAACCATCACTAAGTGTTGTGCTAATGCTGGGAACAGGTAAATTATATATTTATAGTTAGAAGTGGCTGAGGCTCAGACATCCATGGCGCACAGGAGGCAGGACGCACTGATCCATCTCCCCAGGAACAAACGCTGTGTCGGGTGGGCAAACTCATGTGATGCGTAACTGATCCCGTGGATGATTTGTAGGCTATTAAGTGAACAAGGTGTACCCCGGTCCACCAAACACTGGGTCTTAATTCTGCACATATTTGTGTTACTGTAGTCCCATTTAGGCTACTATTTCATTATTTCATCCATGCGTGGCGCAGCGGATCCGTGCGCACCTGCCGTGGAGACGCTGGCCTCACTACCCTCTCCTCCTCTGAGTCGGGTCTCTCTCGCGCTGGACTCAGTTTCACTGAGCGTACTAACACTTAGGGCCCTATTTTAACGATCTGAAACGCAAGTATGAAACGCAAAACGCAAGTATCTTTGTGGGCGGATCTCGGGGGCTGTTGCTATTATACCGGCGTGATAAATGACTCTTGCGCCCGACACAAATCTAAAATGGGTTTGTCTGAAGTAGTGTGGTTTGGGCGTAACGTGAAATAAACCAATCAGAGAGTCATCTCACATTCCCTTTAAGAGCAGGCGCGCTTGTTCCGTGGCGGATTGCTATTATAACGGTGGATTTTCCTGGCGCACGCCAGCGGGAGTTGTCCGGGATGCGGCAAAGTAATAAATGCCCGTCTTGGCCGGGTGGCGATGTTGCTGCGGCCTCTCGGGCGCATCTGCTCAAGTCTGGGGAGGATTGCTGCAGCCATGGAGCGTGGGCCTCCAAATGCACCACCTGCACCTGTTGTGCCCCTTCCTCTTCCCCCCCACACCATCTCCGTCCACCCGCCCCATCAGGAGCACATCGCGCATTACTCCCGGACCAGATCCCGCTGGAGTGTCCAATCCCGCCGTAGTTCAACATCACGTCTCCTTAAGTCCTCTAATATTTCCTCATTTATGTCATCAACACATCCATGATTCATGGAAATGTTGTGTAAATCACAACAAGCCAAAGAATGCTGCGACTTTTTGAGGACTGTACTGTAAAGTTCCTCCTGATCCATCCAAACACCTGAAGCGCATTTTCAGTAATATTTTCCTTTGTAATTATGTATGGTTTGCAAAAATGGGAACTGCTGCGTCCGTTTAGATGAGAGAAGTGTATGAGCTTTGTGCACAGCTACATTATGGCCAAACATGTGCCCCTAAAATAGCATCTGAATAACTACTGCAACTGACTTTATACTAGCGCTACTGACTTTACACCAGGTTTTTCCTGGTCAGTGGCGGAATTGGTTTCTGAAACTGCAAAATAGCACCAAGTACCGTTTGCACTGGAACACGCCTCCTCTTTTCGCTGAACCGCCCCCAGGAGCGCAAATACATTCCCTAATTTACCGATGTGCTCATGTGGAGGGAAAAGTCCGCAAAATAGGAATGATACATGCGTCGGTGTAAAGAGGCAATTGCGCTGAGTGCAAGATAGGGCCCTAAGAAAATAAATTACATTACATCAGTGAGTTCAAACTGCTTATTGTGCGTAATTTGGACTGACGTTGAGATGCATGTTGTTCTGTAACTGGTGTGGCGCTGCCACTATTCTCTTGATTTCCACTTCGACATTGGACATTTTTTTGAATGAAAGAGACGTTACATTTAGAATATATGATATAATCACAGGTAACAAGCTAACCATGGCAAAGTGTTGTGCTAATGCCTGGAACAGGCACATTGTATCTTTATAGTTGTATCCATATAATGTGACAGACTTAGGTTAATATTTCACCAGGTCTGAGGGCTAGAGGGATGTATTAAGTAGACCCCATAAAGTTATTCCACAACTGATTTTAATACTGTATTGTCTGGACATGCTTTGAATTCATAAGATTTATGGGAAAGATCAGATGGCCAGAGACTTGACTTGGACTCGTGGCAAAAGACTCTGCTGTGTGCATACTGCGCAAAAGAAGCCACTTGCGACAAAAAGATAATTCGAACACTGACTGGACTGTATGCCCACTGACATATTTTGTGGTGGTTCGATCTGGCATCCTATGTCATGGAATGTAGTGGAAAGGTGTGGGGTTTCGAGGTGCTGCTGTGATGTACTCTGTAATAAGACAGTAATCAGATGAAAAGAGTCAGTATCTGTAACGCTAACGTTCTTATCCCTTGTGAAATCAGGAGACAGCACAAGTAGCATATAAACAAATTAACACACCACATGACATCTAGGGCTGTAACGATAACCGTATCACCGCAATACCGGCGGTGACGTGCCACTACCGCGGTGATGACATCACCACCGCCATCACCGCATTTTTATTTTTATTTTTTTTACCTTTTGCTGCCGAAGGTTACAGGAGAACACATGTCGTGTGATATTAAATATTATGAAAGCAACAATCATTGTTTAGTTATCCTCATCGACAGTGTAGGAGCCACATAGTGTAGGCTATGTTGTTAATAGTCTCATTTATATTAGTTATTGATTATTGTGTTGTGCACTTGTATTGTAGGTGGTGGGAGTTTTCATTGCGGTTTGAGCGGAAGTTATAACATATTTGTTTGCTTCACCTGATCACCTGGTGAGCCTGGGAGCAAACACTTTCTGTTGACCAATGTTGCGGCTGTAAGTGGTCCAACATAGTGCTGCCGCGAGGGACTAAACACAGAGATGCATAAACACACTGTGACGCGCTCAAGGATTGTATTGCAAGGATTTATTCCGCCACACTAACACGCAAATTTCGACTCACAAAGTAACTTTACATTTGGTAACTGCAGTGCTAGTTGTATTTTACGTGTGGAGGAATAAATCATTGCAATACAATCGTGAGCGCATCACAGTGTGTTTATGTATCTCTCGGTGTACTTTGTTGTATTCTCTCTTATTGGAAGAGGTTATGGAGAGAAAAAAAAACTTTTATTATTGATTTTTATTTGATTATTATTACTACTACTACTACTACTACTACAGGTAACGTTTAATATAATACACAGTTGGGAAGGCAAAGACATTTCTCTGTTCTCAGCAGAGGTGGACATTACCGCTGTAGTGTTTACCATTGCACTTTAGCCTAGCAGCTAGCGGAGTTTCCTTCTATTTATAGATTAAAAAAACCGCACGGTTAAATTTCAGCCTGCATGTATGTTTTGTAGCCTAAACAGAGCAGCTCATGTTGGTAGTGAGAGCAACAAGTTAGCGGAGTGCCGAGTTGCTCTCTCTGCTCTCTGTCTGCTCAGCTGCTAGACCGCTGCTAGAGTGTCAGCACTCGCCATTGTCGGCTAACAATTACTTTATTTTTAACTTTATCGACAATAGAGCTTTCTGAACTGTCTGTGGAATAGATCAACGGAGAGGAAAAAAGACAACGCAGCCTTAAATGACAGCAAGACACAGTAAAGACTCTCACATTGAGCTGAAATGGAAACACTGCAATCTTTTTATACAGTCTATGACTGCAACTTATGTTGTATGGTTTAAGTCAATGCTTTTTCGGGGGTAACGCTCAGAGCCGGCCCGAGGCATAAGCAAACTAAGCGGCTGCTTGGGGCCCCCTGGCCACTAGGGGGCCCCCAAACGAGTGTTGTTTTTCCCTCTTGACATTCGCCGACGGTTCCATCTGGGCTCCCGTAGTTCAGAATGGGCCCAGCCCTCCCCCCGCGCGTTTGCCATAGTCATACACAAACAACATGACAGCGACCATAGGCAGCGACACGGCAGCGACAGTGGCTAACATTAGTTATTTTTTTAACTACTCGTTTCATTACTTACTTAACTGCAATATCCGCCAAACCTATTTCCGGAGTACTGAACTACCGCCTACCTGACGGAGCACCATGGAGCACCGGACCCGGTGTTGAAGAACTCTGATGCGGCTCAACACATCTACTAGCTAGCTAAAAGCCGCTGATACGAACGAGCTGTGACGGAGGTCTGTAGCGGCTTACAACAACAAGGAATCGCCACTCTGTAGCACGGAGCTCCTCTTCGACGTTTGTTTTTATCGCTAGTTACTACGAAGGAGCTTGCTACAGGTAAGCTACACTCATGAGACCATGTCATGTTAATGTCCGTTACTCAGCAACAGGTGAAAACAGGAGCAAGGTTGCGCGTCTAAAGTTAAAATGAATTGAACTTTTACTGAGGAACAAGAAGTGAATTACCTGTATGTGTGAAAACAGCTTTATCTCCCGCATCCGTTTGGTGGTTGTTGAATGTATAACATTATTATATAGAGGAGAGCCGGGACAGTTGAAACACTTTTTAATTAAACGGAATTTACAAAGCGATCGTATCGCACTGGAAGCTAATATTTTGTCACTAGCAACCTACACCTGTCTTCTGTCAAATACAGTTGCATTTTCAGCTTTGAACAAAACCGTTCAGGAATTATTACAGCAAAAGTGGGGCGTGCGTAATGTTTGAAAACAGCATAGGGGGACGGATGAAACATACAGTTTAAGCCATATAAACTTCCCACAACTTCAATATTTTACTATATGTCATGAATGGTACTCCCAAAAGGTGTTATTTTAGATAGATTGTTGCTGGGCTATACGTCTTTGTGAATATCTGTTAACCACTAATTGCCGTCACCTTGAAGCGTGTATGAAGCGGTTTTTGAAATATCTTCCACTGTGGGTGATTCTGCCATTTTTTATAGCTAGAACAGTACGTTTTCTCATTTAAATCATGTTTCTATTGTGGAAAATGTCGTTTCACAGGTTTGTTTAATATATAGCATAATATCATTTTTTCACTCTTTCACAGAGGGCGCCTCCCAGTACAATGATAGGGAAAACACTCAAACCAATATTTACATAAAATTGGCATGAATAATCCTAATGGTATACATGCCCCGTGTGTGTGTGTGTGTGTGTGTGTGTGTGTGTGTGTGTGTGTGTGTGTGTGTGTGTGTGTGTGTGTGTGTGTGTGTGTGTGGGGGGGTGTCGATTTAAATCATGAATTTTTTTGAGGCCATATCGCCCAGCCCTACTTCCTACTAACACAGAGTATGTCAGTATTGTTTGGCCCTGAAGCCCAAGTAGTTGCGTGAAGTCACTACCTTAATAAATCAAAAAGCAAAATGCTATGAATCTGAACAAATTTAGGTATTGCCCTTCTCTAGCTGACCATCCCCAAAATGCACCAGAATACAGGAAATAACATCTACCAAATTCAAAATTTTCTGGGGGAGCACCCCCAGACCCCTCCCTCGCCGTTTGCATCCACTTTTGCACAAATAGAATAGGGGGGGAGGGTCCTTATGCATCTGTGCCCCGGGGGGACAGTAGTTCATAAACCTCACTGTATTAATACATAACCTCACTGTATTCATTTATAATGTAACATTATGGCGTGACATTTGTGTCAATAATCGTCAAGCACAGGTGACTCCGCGTGGTGGGAGGGGGGGCCCCCCCAATCAAATTCTGCTTAGGGCCCCCAAAAGGCTCGGGCCGGCACTGGTAACGCTATTCACTCTACTGGCAGTATTGACAACAGATAAAGCCACCGTGTCTTGAGAAGCTTGTCGTTTTATTGTTCACGTTTAACTCACTTTACATCATCTTTGTTATCTCTTTTTCCTCTCACTTTTCCTCACAGCTGCACTCGTACACTACTCTCCGTTACCGCTCGCTCTCCTTGCGCGACCACACGAGCACTGACATCACACACTCAAGGCACCCTGCTATTCTTGCTCTAACTTACGCTACTCTCTTAAGGGGGTTGCGGTTAACCGCCATACCGCGGTGATACGTTGCTTCTTCACCGCGGTAAGAAAAAAACTATACCGTCACAGCCCTAATGACATCCTTTTGCTAGTCAAAGCCCCGGTTGTGTAAGTAGGGAGCAAATATACTGTTGGTTATGGACAACGGTCTCCACGTAAAAAAAGCGCACGTGTCGTTTACCACTTTAAAGAACGTTAGCCAACACTACCAAATTAGCTGAGGCATACAGTGGTTTCGGCGCCCTTACCAATCAACCTGTTAACGTTCTAAACATACCTTCACATGCACACTTGTACACTGTTCTACATATTTTGACTGAAAAGCGATAGCCGATTTTAATGCAGTGTTACGTAATTGTGTTCAAAAGCTTTGAACAAAACGGTTTGAACACAAAACGTTAGCACTAGCTAGCTAGAAAGTTAGCTTCTGCTAACTTTGTAACAAGGCTAGCTACATTTCACTGCCACCGTAACAGCAGCTGGTAAAAGTTACTCATAAATGTACATCCACACAACAGCAATATTTCACATCTTTAAATACACAACCCATCACCATATTTAAAAAAATAATCTGTTAAAAATGAGCTAAACAATTTCACACCGGATATAACATTAGCTACAGCTTTAGCTAGCTGTAGTTTAGCTACAACCTGCCCACTTCAACAGCCCACTTGAACACTTGGTAAAGGTTTATAAAATATAGCTAGCGTACTTACAGGTTGTGGTTCTGAATCTCCAGGATGGCCAGACAGAGTCGGAACTGCACTGTCTTTCAGAATTAAACGGTTTGAAAATCCTGAATTACTGTTGCAGGTTCAGGAAGCAGTCAGTAAAATGGACAGAACACAACATAAGGTTGGGGTTGTAGTCCTGGGGAATAATGCCAAAAACAAATTTTAACCACTGACTCTTAAATTCATCGTCTTTTGTAAGACGAGAAAGAGGAAATTTCCCCGTGCACTGACGAATACAGTGTCTCCTGGACATGACCGAGACTCTCAACTCTCCAGCCGCTCTGGGTGTAACAAACTTGAATTAGTGGTGGTGGTGGGGGGGAGGGGAGCTTAGCAGCTAGGCGAGCTTTATAACTTCTGTTACGAGCTGACGTTAGCTCGTCATGGAAGAAAAGGATTCACTACAATAGAGGTGTTGGGCGCAGTTTGTGAACAGTGTTTTCTGCTGGAGATGGAAACTAGCTACCTTTGCGGTGGACTTTGGGCTTTTTCACTTTTTAAACCTACATGCCCAAAAAACATATACAACACAGTTAAGGAAAGGGAAAAAGCCAAAAAGCATAATATCACCTTTTTAAGGCTAGGTGAGAAATCTTTACTTGATAGGGGTAACTTGACCGGAGTCGTCCTATAGGAGAGCAAAACATTTTGCCAGGTAGAAATATGCCCTATTACATATTACCTTGAAGATTAGATTAGATTAGCAAAATATGAGACACACAGCACACATACAGAATATACAAGAAATAATAAATAGGATAGATTACAAGAACAACTATTAAAAAAAAATACAAAGGAAAGAATGTACAAACATATATACAAGTGGCAAAAAAGCGTATATGGGAGGTTTAATTAATCTCTATTAATTAATATTTAATTAATTGTAGAGTGCTTTCACTCTAGGTGGCCATCATGTTTGAAGCAACTAATACAATTTTGGGGCACCGCTCTATAAAGAGAATGCTGATAACCTTTACCTTAGTTAAGTTTCATAATTTGGAGGGATGATCTGCTACAGCGATCTGAGTTCTAATATACTCGGTGAATAGAGGTTGTACTACTCCAAAACACACAAAATTCACATACCCAGGTTCTTTATAAATGAAGAATGTATTCATCTATTGGATACAAACTACTAAAATCAACATAATAAGCAATGAACAAAAGGGGATTGTATGGAGTTAACACAGAATTATCACGTTTATGAAAACAAATGAAGCAGCTATGCAGAACAAACTGACCAATTTGGGGGAGAACACTTATAAAGCCCTATGTTCAGCAAGTCAAGTCCACCTTTGTCGAGTCCATGACAAGTCCAAGACCAGGACTAGTCCAAAGAGTTTCAAGTCCAAGTCAAGACCGAGTCCAAAAAAGTTTGAGTCCAAGTCTAGAACGAGGCCAAATGAGAGACAGTCAATACAGAGACAGAAAATAAATATATTTTTCAAGACCACTTACTTATGTTTGTTTATAATTTATATAATATAAGAGATAGTATATCTTCTACCTTAAGATGATAATATTGCTTTATTATTTGTAATAATCAAAAAGCATGTGCAGAGTAACACTCTAGGATCAAATTAGGCCATATTATTTACTTTAAGTATAAAATGAAAATGTTCCCTTTCTTGAACGTTTGGACATTAACTGACAATCAAAATGCCTCTTGTATATCCTCTGAAATTACACACTGTGCTCCATTCTCTCTGGTTTCACTAGCCTCCAAGACTTTGGCAAATGGGCGTTGGCTCAAAAGGTCAGCAGGTATGTTCTGCATTCCAGGTATGTACTTTAAGTCAAAGTCAAAGGGTGCAAGTTTTGACAACCATCGTTGTTAACAGGCATCTAGTTTAGGTTTGATCATGATATACAGTATGTCAGGGAGTTGTTATCAGTCAGGACTGTAAACTGGTTACCTTTTGGCCAATGTGCAAATGTAGCACATACAGCCCACTTGAGAGCAAAGAAAACTAATTTATGAGCTGTGACTATCACTTGGACAATGTCTTATTTGCGAAGGCTACAGCTCTGGTCTTTTTTCACCATTAGGTAATGTCAAGTGACAAAGGACTGCCCCCAAGCCATCCATTGAAGCGTCTGTAAAAAGAACAAATTGTTTCTTGAGTCCTGGATGGGCCAGAAAAGCAGTCTGAGCACTTTTGATTTTCTCAACTCCTAGTTCACAGTCAGTGGTCCAGTCTTGGGGCTTTAGACGTCCTGGTTTGCTTGCAAATGCCTTCCCATTTTTTCTTTTTGGTTTTCTGTCTTGCAGTCAGCACGAACAATGGTTTTGCCATGCATTGACAGCCCCTCAATGAAATGTGAGAAGTAGTTGTCCATGCCAAGAAAGGATCTTATCTTGGTTGGTGAAGTTTTTTTTTCCATCATTCTCCATCAAGTCCACTGTTGTGTTCTGTTGATTGCAGAAACATTTGCTGGGTCAGTTGCATGCCCTTTGTAGTTAAAATGTGTCCCAGAAACTTGACTGACTCTCTGAGAAAGTATCACTTTTTTGTGCCAACTTTAGGTTATGCTCCCTGAGGCGGGAGAAGACCATCTCCAGGCGATCTAGTGCCTCCTAGCCTGGGTAAACCCTGACGAACTTCCGGCAAATTTGAGATTTGCTCAGCAAGTCAGTCTGGCGAAGAGCCCATTCAAACCCATTTCCAATGTTCACAAAATTGAGGCACCAATCACAACTGCTGAGGCGGGCTTTACACCAATCACAACCGCTGAGGCGGGCTTTACGTGACGACGATAGCGCAGCGACGGCGAGCAGCTTTTTGTTTACATTCAACATGACGGCTACCGAAGCCGCGCTTCACGTGCTCAGCGAACTGCAGGTCAGTGTGACATATGCCGATTTCATGCCGGTCAACTCTACAATTAACTGACACCATAAGTAATACGAGTTACAATTCTCAAAGACGCACGCACACAGCACAGTCTCTTTTTCCTTTCTCTAAAATTTTCCGCCGTGTGTGGCGCGTACCCGCTCGCGGTGTGAAGCGAGTGTCCGCGCTATTCTCCCACATGTCGGGAACGTCGTGAATTAACCTGCAACATGTCAGCTGTTTGGGAATTCTTCAGCGCGTGTGCAGAAGATAACAAGTTTGCAATATACAACACCTGCAAGGATAAAGTAGGGTTAGGAGGGACGACACCAAAAACCAAAATCACATTTTTTTTTAGTGGATGTGAAAAGCGTCACCCGGATCGTTGCTCTGATTGGTTGAAGGACTATCCAATGAGCCCAGAGGCATTTGAGTGGCGTCCATTGATGACGCCCCTCTGGAAATGAATTGTCAATGAACCTTTCCCAGACCCACTCTCAGTTACAGCTGAGAAGGGTCTGGTGTCAACCAGGCTAAGTGCCTCCTGCTCTTTACAAATACAAGGAGATCATTCAAGTAGCAGAGAAGGGACAGATCATTCTGATCTCCAAAGATTGATGGTCTGGAAAATGTTGCTGGGCTGTTGCATAGCCCCTGAACCATTTGGTTATATTCATACAGCCCAGCAGGGGTCAAGCATGCTGTATATTTGATGTCATTTTCATGTATAATGTACAATTTTTGAAGGGGACACAAATGATACAGCCACAATTATACTTGTAGAGGATATGTGTACACAGACAGCATGGAGACTGTACTTTTTCTGTACTCTTTTCAGTGTTTCTCTTGATTCAATGAAAAAGCTGACTAAATGGACCAAAATATTCTTTGTTGTTTACAATCAAGCCACAAAAATACCTTAAAAGATAATGACTTATTTTGAAAACGTGTCCCATATAAAAGAAATACAATACTTTTGTACACTTGTTAAATTAGCTGATCATAATGTAAATTAGTGAGCCACTGGTAAAGCTCATCTGCTAACCCTCAACATGGCATCATGACTTTGCGTAAATATACACGCCACTTTCATAAAGCCAAATGGCGTGTTATTGTGCGCATTTTCAGCTATCCAAGTGTATGCCTACGCTGTATACAGCTGATGTAAACATACCCACCACGTGGCCTCGCCACGTTGCGTGTTATCGTGAGAACGAGACGTACTATCGCGAGAACAACGTCACACGCCTGTTAAAAAAAATAAATACAAAAAAATGGTTGGGTTTATGAAAAGAACACAGGGAAAGGCTTTAGTAACAAAACAGTGACAAAAACACGGAAAATAACGACAAAAACACGCTTAGGAAAACAATAAATGGTTGGGTTTAGGAAAGAAACATTGGGTAAGGCTTATTAAAAAAAAAAAAAACAGCTCAAACATCACCACACGCGGGACACGAACCCGGCTCTCCCAGGTGAAAGGCCTGTGTTTTTAGTGGGTTTTGTTTAATCAGAATCAGAATCAGAAAGGGTTTTATTGCCAAGTACGTTTTTTGACACATACAAGGAATTTGTTTTGGTGTTGCTGGTGCACATCACACATTCTCTAAATGTAATATTAAACAATATAAGTATAGGTAAACAATATAAGTATATGTACACAGTATGTATTAAATTAAAAGTAAAGATAGAAATAAAATAAAATAGATAAATAAAGAGCAAAGAGCATTAGAGCAGAGAGAACAGTGGCATGAAGAGCCAGGTGGAGAGTCACGGTGGTTTCCGGGCCTTGTTAATAAGGCTAGTGGCGGAGGGGAAAAAGATGGACCTCAGCCTCCTGCCAGATGGGAGGGGCTCAAAGAGTTTGTGTCCGGGGTGGGAGGGGTCAGCCACAATCTTTCCAGCACGTTTCAGAGTCCTGGTGGTGTAAAGGTCCTGGAGCGGCGGCAGATTGCAGCCAATCACCTTCTCAGCTGACCGAATGACACGCTGCAGTCTGCCCTTGTCCTTGGCAGTGGCAGCAGCGTACCAGATGGTGATGGAGGATGTGAGGATGGACTCAATGATGGCTGTGTAGAAGTGCACCATCATTGTCTTTGGCAGGTTGAATTTCTTCAGCTGCCGCAGGAAGTACATCCTCTGTTGTGCTTTTTTGACGAGGGAGCTGATGTTCAGCTCCCACTTGAGGTCCTGGGAGATTGTAGTTCCCAGGAAGCGGAAAGACTCCACAATGTTAATTGTGGAGCCACAGAGGGTCATGGGGGCAGGTGGGGCTGGGTTCTTCCTGAAGTCCACAACCATCTCCACTGTCTTTAGAGCGTTGAGATCTAAATTGTTTTGGTTGCACCACTTCACCAGGTGGTTAGCCTCCGACCTGTAAGCGGACTCGTCTCCATCAGAGATGAGTCCGATGAGGGAGGTGTCGTCCGCGAACTTCAGAAGCTTGACGGACTGATGACTGGAGGTGCAGTTGTTGGTGTAGAGGGAGAAGAGCAGAGGAGAAAGAACACAGCCCTGAGGGGATCCAGTGCTGATGGTCTGTGAGTTGGAGACGTGTTTCCCCAGCTTGACATGCTGCTTCCTGTCAGACAGGAAGTCAGTGATCCACCTGCAGGTGGAGTCAGGCACACCAAGCTGGGAGAGCTTCTCCTGGAGCAGAGCCGGGATGATGGTGTTGAAGGCAGAGCTGAAGTCCAAAAACAGGATCCTGGCGTAGGTTCCTGCAGAGTCCAGGTGCCGGAGGATGTAGTGGAGGGCCAGGTTGACTGCGTCATCTACAGACCTATTGGCTCTGTAGGCAAACTGCAGGGGGTCCAGGAGGGTGTCGGTAATGGCTTTGAGGTGTGAAAGCACAAGGCGCTCAAAGGACTTCATAACCACAGAGGTCAGGGCGACGGGTCTGAAGTCATTAAGTCCTGTGGTCCTTGGCTTCTTGGGGACAGGGATGATGGTTGAGGTCTTGAAGCAGGCTGGCACGTGACATGTCTCCAGTGAGGTGTTAAAAATGTCTGTGAACACTGGAGACAGCTGGTCAGCACAGTGCTTCAAGCATGATGGGGAGACAGCATCTGGTCCAGCAGCTTTCCTGGGATTCTGTTGTTTTAAGATTGTCTTAAACCTCCACAAAATCCTGTTCCTTCCTCTTAGTGACCAGAGAGGGACAGCTGCAGCCATGAACTCTCAGCCTAGTAGTTTTATTTTTAAGAAACTCTAGCTTCTCATTTTTTTAACTTTTTAGCAGACAAAGTGAAGAAGGCCATAAACTGTGTTTCCTTCTGCCTCCTGAGATAAACTGTTGTTTAGGCTAATGTTAGGAACAGAGAGCAGAGGGGAAGGTGAGACAATGGTTTGACTGTTAATGATGTCCTCTTTTCAACTATGAGCAGATATTTGGAGAGGGCTGGCTTAACGGAGTTTCTTCACTATATGATGTTTGGATGTTTAGACTTTAGGTTAGAAAGACATTTTCAGTTGTGCTGCGTGTACCTTTGAAACTGTGTTTCTCCATTTGCAAATGTAAATAAATACTCAAAGACCAAACTTTGGTTTAATTCTCAAACAGTTATTTGTTTTGATTTTATCATGAATATCACTAACCCTGTTGCTTCAAGAAAAACTTCCACCACAGTTCCTAAACTTAAAAAGCATTTTTTGGAGTTTGTATTGTTTTACTATTTACACAGATATTTTAAGTATACATATTTATGTTATTTACAATACATAGCATTGTTTTAATGATATTTCTAGGGGGGGACAACTAATAAGTGGATCTTAAATGTCAAACTTGAGGATTAGGTTCATTTTTGACCAGTCAATGCTTTGAGCTGTATTACCCAGTATTTCCACTGCACAAACGCCATACCACACCGGGAGTGTCTCAGAAGCAGAGCATAGTTTATTGTCTCTACAAGTACTTGAAAAAACAATCACGTTTTTATTAAGCTAGTATCTACCTTCCACTCCAAGCACTCCTGTAATTAAACTCCATGCCTTCTCTTTTCTGGCATAGTCCTTATAAAAAGGATCTATGGTGTCTATTATGTTTTTCACCTCCAACATGAATTTCCCGTCGTCCATGGTTTTGTAGAGGAGATGTACATGATGTTGCGGGATGTATTTTAGTAAATTGACTGGATACTCTCTCTGTTTCACTTTCTGCTCAGCTGTCCGAATGCCCCGCGGCTCTCGTATCGTTTACGTGGAGTGGAGAACCACTTCACGCACGCTTCTGGGACGCGGGTGGTGGAATATCAAGGATTAACTTGAATGACTGCGATTGCTCGTGGGTCCATGGCGCCTCCCCCTGGTGGATAATAGGGGTTAGGAGGAGTGTTTGAACTGACATTAGCACTGAGCTGAGTAAGCCCTGACTGCAGTACGCAGATCGAGGAGTGGCTCAATGTGGGTGGAGCTAAACGTTTGACTCCGCCCACTTGCCAAATAGCAATTGGCAGAGCCATTTCTCTGTCACTCTGGCAATTGGTCTGAGGGGAAAACCTATGGGGAAAACGCAGGACTTTCAAGCTGACCGGAGCTCTTTTCCCGCGTGTGAAGTTTGCTTTTCCCGTTGTTGTTTTTCTTAACCCAACCGTCCGTTGTTGGCGTCCCCCAGAGACATGGGCTCGTTTCCCGCGAATTACGTTTGCTTTCCCGTTATCCTTTCCTTATCCCAGCGGCGGAGTGTAACCAAAATATCTACCGGGAAATTTTGTAGACCAACGGCAGGCAGGCAGGCAGCCAGCGTCCGTCCGCGGGCAGCCAGCGTCCGTTCGCGGGCAGCCAGCGTCCGTTCGCGGGCAGTCAGCGTCCGTTCGCGGGCAGCCAGCGTCCGTCCGCGGGCAGGCAGGCAGGCAGCCAGCGTCCGTTCGCGGGCAGCCAGCGTCCGTCCGCGGGCAGGCAGGCAGCCAGCGTCCGTCCCGCGGGCAGCCAACGTCCGTTCGCGGGCAGGCAGCGTCCGTCCGCGGGCAGGCAGGCAGCCAGCGTCCGTCCGCGGGCAGCCAGCGTCCGTCCGCGGGCAGCCAGCCGGCAGCCAGCGTCCGTCCGCGGGCAGGCAGCCTGCAGCCAGCCAGTTGGAATTGGAATTGGAAATCGATTTATTTGAAACAGGGACAGTGCACAAATAAACATTAAACTTGTTAAACAAGAGAATATGTCTTGGGCCAGGTTATAGCAACAATTGCTAATTTCCACCTGTAGTCCCTGGGCAGGTATGACAAATTTAAAACAAAAACAAAACAATTTACAATTTTAAATAGAAATATCACAAAACTATATATAAATGACATGATGTGCATAGTAATTAAGAACAAACAGTTTAGTAAAAACAGGGGCGCCATCAGCCCACTCACTCTCTCTTTCTCTCCCCTCCCAGCACACAAACTGAAAAAGTTCAGCAGCAGCTTAGGCACATTAGAGTACATTAAACTCCAGATATTCATTCATACAGGATACACACACACACACACACACAGACACACACATTCACACTCACATACACACACACACCCACATAAATACAGTATCTTATATATGTGAGCAAACTTGTTTACTCAACAACCAACTCTTTGTTAGGCATGAGAAGGTGTGAGAATTTGTACATAAAATATGTTCCGTGGGGAGGGCATTCCACTGCCTCATGGCAACACATGAGAAAGAGGAACTCCCAAATTGGGTTTTACGTTGTGGGATGCTACACTCCCCCCTTGTAACGCTTCGAGTTGTTCGCACTGTTATTTCGGAGCAGAGTGTTACAAACCTTTTCAGAGGGGGAGCAGTAGCACTGTATATGATTTTATGTAATAAAGACACATTTGAGTGTTTTATTAAATTATCAAAACTAAGTAGATCATATTTGACAAGTATATGACAATGATGATAATGACGTGTTTTTTTGTCATGAATCTTGAGGCAGTTTTTATACAAAGATTCCAAGGGTTTTATGACTGTTTTACATGCCTGAGACCAGGATGTAATGCAGTATAAAAAGTGGGGAATGATCATTGCATTTAAGTATGTACTAGATGCTTTAGTGGTGAGAGAGTTTCTTATGTATCTAAAAATAACTAAATTGAATTTCAGTTTGTTGCACAAATTTTTAACATGACCTTTAAAACTAAGTGTTGAATCTAGAGTTACCCCTAGATATTTAAATCTCTCCACGTGTTTTATATATTGGCCGTTTACTCAAATTTCAGGATAAGTTTTAAGTTTAGATTGATTTGTGAAGAACATGGTTACAGTTTTTTCAACATTTAATGTGAGACACGAATTATGTAACCAGTCACTAACCTTGCTCATGACGCTTGATAATTTCTTTGCTACGTCTATTGCACTTCTCCCATGGGTATATAAAACGGTGTCATAAGCATACATAACAATATTTATGCCCCTTGCAAACCGAAGGCAGGTCATTAATATATAAACCAAAGAGCAGTGGCCCTAAAATTGACCCCTGTGGAACTCCCACAGTGGATGCAAGAAATGTAGACAATGTTCCATTTACTTGCACACATTGTTTTCGATTTATCAAGTATGATTTTATCCAATTTTGGACATTTATGGAGATATCATATTTGGCCAGTTTGTGTATCAGTACCTCATGGTTAACTGTATCAAAGGCTTTGCGTAAATCTAAGAAGACTGCTCCCACCACTCCTCCTTGATCTAAGCTAGTTTTAATTTCTTCAAGGAAGTAGCAGCATGCAGTTTCAGTGGAATGTTTTTTTCTGAAACCAAATTGCATAGGATGCAAAAAAAAGACTTTGAGTCCAGATGTGCTATTAGTTGTTCTGCCACAACTTTTTCAATAACCTTTGATGCAGCTGGGAGAATACTGATGGGTCGATAATTAGAGACCACTTGAGTATCTCCAGATTTATGCACAGGGGTGACAATGGCAGGCTTGAGCACACTAGGAAAGACGTTTTCATTAAAAGACTTATTTATAATCATGGCTAGAGGTATCATAATAGATGTATTGTGTTGTTTTAAAAAAGCAGTATCACAACCATATACATCTTTAGCTTTGCTATTAGATAAAAGTAAGATTACATTTTCCACTTTCTCTGTGGCAATAAGGGAAAACTTAAAAGCAGAATCATCATAGGTAAAAGCTTGTGTGAGTTGAGTTTTAGGAAAACTTGGACTCAATTTTTGTACTGAATTTATGAAATACTCATTAAAACATTCCACAATAATCTGGTCATCATCCTGGATACAACCATCCACCATAAGTTTTAAATGTTTATTTGCTGATTTTTCCCGTCCAAGTATCTTGTCAATGCTCTTCCATAACTTTTTGGGGTTTCCTTTTGCCTCATTAATAACATTAAGGAAGAAATTTGCTCTAGCCTTTTTTAAGTTGTTGTGTGACATTGTTTCTTAAACTTTTAAAAATCAGATGATCAGTATTTAATTTTGATTTTAAAAACTTTTTCAAAGAAGCATCCCTTTTTTTCATTAATTCCCAGTGTTTTGTGTTGAACCAGGGTATATTATATTTTGTATTTGTTTTCTTGCCCCTTTTTTTGGTGTATTTTAATATAATGTCTTTAATAGTTGACATTAAATTAGCACAGGCTGGCTCACAGTGCATGCTACCAATGGTGTTATGCCAATTTACTTGCTTTATTTCATTTTCAATGAAGGCCATGTCCTTTGGAGCGATAAAAGGCATGGATTTCCCCTTCATTGAGTTCTGATTTTTAAAGCGAGTTTTTGACAATTTTCTGGATGCCAGAGTAAGATTATGATCTGATAACCCAGTAATGAGGTTATAAATCTTTCTAATTCTATCTGGTTTATTTGTAAAAATTAAGTCTAAAAGCGTTTGGGAAGACTTTGTTATTCTTGTGGGTTTGTGGGTTTATGGATTATCTGCGTCATCTGACAAGTTTTGGCAATATCTTTAAGCTTTTTCCTACGTGTTTTGTCTTGCCAGTTTAAGTTGAAATCACCCATGTTTCCATGTTGTTTAAGTATGACATTTAGACAATCATAAAACTCATTTGTGGCAGTAGGGGGGCGGTAGACTGCAAAGACAGCAAAATTAATTTGGGGAGATAGTGTAAGTTTTACCCCCACGCATTCCAAGTTATTTTCTGGAAAGACTATTTGCTGACTTTGAATGCTGTTTTTCACATATATCAGGACTCCACCCCCTTTCCCTTTCCTTCTGTCCCGTCTGTACACATTATACCCTGGGATTTTAAAAACAGATAAAGGGGATGTTGGGGTTAACCAAGTCTCTGTGAGGCATAAGTAATCGATGTTTGAATCAGTCAGTAAATGTTCAAGTTGTTCAGTCTTTGAGATAATGCTACGTATATTCAGGTGTCCACCGAAAATACCTTTTGGCTTCGTTTTTGCGTCCCACAACACGCTTGCATGATTTACAGTCTGAAACAGTTTCATCTGCTGCTGTTTGAGGCTTGATGTAGTTTGTGTGGGAATTGTTGGAGGAATATTACCTCGAGTTCCTGCGCCGGTGTTATAGCCCTACTGGTTTCTACACTAACTGGTTTCCGTATGTTGTGTTTACCTAACAGCTGCCTATGTGGTCCGCCTGTGTCACCAGATTCGTCACATAATCACAAACATATTACTGGTGATTTTCAAATCGTTTCCCAGATCTACTGTCGCAAAAATGTTTGTCTAAGTAGGCTATTTGCCACATCACAGCCACCTACAACAAAAAAAAAAGATCTAAAAACAATATAATCATTCAAGTTCGGGTCGAGCTGGTTTCAATCTTGTGGCATAAATATAATAGTTAACACCTGAGTCGGCAGCTCTATGCAGTGAGCTATCGAAGCTCTGAATGAAGCCGCTTCCAGTCACCTATCTATTAGCTACGTCATCACCCAGGTAACAATTTCATTTGAGCTGATCTAAAACAACTGGTTACCTGGGCTTAGTTGAGGAAATACCCGATGGTAGTTTTCAAGTTTCTTTCCTCACATCTACGGCCATATGGACTACTACTACTTCATCACAGCTACCTACTAAGCTACCCATTGTGACTGATACATATGTTTTAACAGATAACTCGTGGTCTAATATTGTCGATATACACAATTGTTACCACCGAGTCACAGAAAAGTGGTAGCCTAGGCTGCATGACTCAGTTTGAATGCATGGTCTTCATGATTTACAGTCATCGTCTCTCCTTCTGTGTAACCTATATGGTATGGGATATAGTAGCCTAATATATACCTCAGAATTTGCAAAATAACGGCTTGTAATACAGTGTTAACCTACTTGAGTTTGGCCGCGAATTAACCAAGCATGTTAATGTGTCTCTAATCGAATCATTCCATCCAAACTGATGTAAAGTTGTTCTGAAATCTAACTCCGACACAGCAAAGTAGCTATTGATATTTTTAATGAGCTTATTCATCTTTAGTGATAGGAGTTTCTCTCTGGGTTTAACCCAGTGCGCCCCTTGTGGACAAAATAAAACACCAGCATATTACAACATGAGAAACATCACATTCATAGCCTTACAAGCCACTTCCAAAAACTAATATAGGCTAGGCTACATGTGATTGTGGACATTAAGCTATAGCCTACATTTAAAAAGTGTTGATAGAGGAATCGCAACAGATATGTCGGGTATAGCCTACGCCGAAGGGACACTATAATATTACAATAGACACGAGGAAATTATAGGCCTATTATTGTTTCAGATCAACCCAAAACAAAATTTTCCTTTGATGTTAGCAATCACTGTGAGGCGATTAAGGCATATACAGATCAACTTTCTTTTTCGCCTTTCTTGCAATTGTACTGATTCGTTATGAATGTGTTTTTGGAAGTGGCTTGTAATAATTAAGGCTACGAATGTGATGTTTCTCATGTTAGATTTCAGAACAACTTTACATCAGTTTGGATGGAATGATTCGATTAGAGACACATTAACATGCTTGGTTAATTCGCGGCCAAACTCAAGTAGGTTAACACTGTATTACAAGCCGTTATTTTGCAAATTCTGAGGTATATATTAGGCTACTATATCCCATACCATATAGGTTACAGAGAAGGAGAGACGATGACTGTAAATCATGAAGACCATGCATTCAAACTGAGTCATGCAGCCTAGGCTACTAGCCTACCACTTTTCTGTGACTCGGTGGTAACAATTGTGTATATCGACAATATTAGACCACAAGTTATCGTTACTGTTAAAACATATGTATCAGTCACAATGGGTAGCTTAGTAGGTGGCTGTGATGAAGTAGTAGTAGTCCATATGGCCGTAGATGTGAGGAAAGAAACGTGAAAACTACCATCGGGTATTTCCTCAACTAAGCCCAGGTAACCAGTTGTTTTAGATCAGCTCAAATGAAATTGTTACCTGGGTGATGACGTAGCTAATAGATAGGTGACTGGAAGTGGCTTCATTCAGAGCTTCGATAGCTCACTGTGTAGAGCTGCCGACTCAGGTGTTAAGTATTATATTTATGCCACAGGATCGAACTTGAATGATTATATTGTTTTTAGATCTTTTTTTTTTTGTAGGTGGCTGTGATGTGGCGAATAGCCTACTTAGACAAACATTTTTGCGACAGTAGATCTGGGAAACGATTTGTAAATCACCAGTAATATGTTTGTGATTATGTGACGAATCTGGTGACACAGGCGGACCACATCGGCAGCTGTTAGGTAAACACAACATACGGAAACCAGTTAGTGTAGAAACCAGTAGGGCTATAACACCGGTAAAAGCAGCACACTTCGCTGGTCTAACGATGTCAGGATTAGCTGTTTGGCAAATGTCCAAAGGCATCGGTCCAGGACTTGGCTCGGCTCCGCGAACACCGCCACCGCTTGGGCCGCCCACATCCGCGGGTGCCGCTCCCGACACCGCAGGACGTCCACCCGGCGAACCACGGCAAAGCCTCGGACCGTCCAGACCCAAGCGCCGCACAGAAGCACCACCAAGCCCAGGGTCAACAGCGGCAGCCGCTGACACACTCCCCACGGACGCGAGCCGGCATCCGCGCAAGAGCCGTATGTGGCGTATCCAGAACATTTTTACTGGGGTGACCAAGATGGGACACAAGGTTGTGTGGGGTGGCCATGGCATAGCAAAGTTTAATGTGTATGTACGCAGCCGACAGCGGTTCGATTCCCAGTCCTTTGCTGCATGTCACATCCCCTCTCTCTCTCGGTCTCGTGTTAAAAAAATATAGTTTTTAAAAAGTCTTATTTTTTATTCCATTTCCACCTATCACAGTCTTCAAGTATCTCTGGTTATTTTAACATGTCTATTTTTAATCAGTAATTATGTTCAGGATAGGGTACAAATTTTCTAAGAGCTATTTCCTTGTAGTGGATTAAAGTCCTTGTGTCTTCACAAGTTAGATTAGAGTAGCAACATACAACTGCTCTTAACTCATCCTATAGAATAACATTTATCAGTCATCAGCTCATCATCTGTGTCACCTGTATTGTTACTTGTGTTTGCTTTACTAATTGAGGTACCATCTTGTGGTTACATAAAAACAGCAATCCAGGCAACAGAACAAACCAAAATGCTTAAAGATAGGACCTTATTAAAAAGTGTATCTGTAAGCAAAAGATAAACTAAGCTTGTAAGTAAAAAAACAAAAATATTTGTTGTTCTTTACATGCTTAGTTTATGTTATTATTGAGCTTAGATATAATTTGTTGGAGATACTGGAATTTGAATTTTTTGGTTTGTTCTTTGCCAGGTGTGTTTTTATTTAACCACAAGATGGCACTTAAATTAGTAAAGCAAACAGGTAACAATATAGGTAACACAGAGGATGGCCTGATGACTCAATAATGTCATTCTATAAGATTCCTTGTGATGTATGAAAATGTGCAAAAAGTGTTTTTCAACACACAGTATTCATGTCCAAGGCCCTGATGAAGTTATAAATTGAAACGTTGGCTTTGATTCAGCATACATTAAGAAGTTTATTTAAATCAAACAGTTAAGACTTAGAATCATACATGGTTAAGATGGTTCTTCATAAATTGACTTATGATAAATATATGTGACGGTCCTCTATGGATCAGTCTCAAAGTGTTGTGTATGGGGAGCTGAATCAGGATAGGCATGTCGACATCACGGACATAGACATAAACAGCCCACAGCAGTTATCAGGAGTTCTGCTTTTTTTTTTTTATTAAACTTATTCAAAAGTATAGTGAAAAGTATGTTTTACAATACTGTCTATTTCACAGTAAAATAAAATAAATTAAATCCTCAGCTTCTAAGGCATTTCTGCTATGAAACAGTACATTGTCGTCAACACCGGAATATAGCTCTTATAGTATAAAATTTAGTAACATACATTTGTCACATAACAAAAGTCAACATCAAATTCAATAACAATTACATGCACATAGGGAAACCAAGCTGAATAAGGATGGGCATGTCGACATCACGGACAGAGACAAACAGCCCTACACAACGCACGGTAAGTCAGATGGAGGAATAGCATTAGAAGCCATGCAAAATAAGCTACATTTAGCATTCAGCTCTGAGCCTAAAACTAATGACTCACTCGACGCCAAACAAACAGCATTCATCTCTAAATTACATCACAAGAAAAATACAGTAAAATAAAACATTGTGTTGTGGGCTTTAAAGCATTTTGGCTAATATTGTCTCTGCAGCGTTTAACATGCGACTTACCACAGCAGTTATCAGGAGTTATGCTGTGGATTCCCCATAATTCGATACTTTTAGCGCCGTGGCGCAATGTGAAAGTGACGCTGGAAGACGGCGCTGTCCCCATTTAAGCAGCAACTTAACAGAACCTATATACAACCTGTTACATATTCATAAACAATTGTAACAAAAACCAAACAAATCTTAACTCCAAACTCCAAAGTACTCCAAAGTATACTATGAAGTAATGTTATGTAAACCTTCAAACTCTCATGAACAATAGAGGATTCTAATAATAGTAACAAAGTGCAATAGAGGTAGCTAGTTCTTGCTTTTGCTCATTCTGCTGCTACAAAATGCTTTCACATAGGGCCATAAGACCACAAGACAAGACTTAAAGTCCAATGCAATGCCACTAGACCAAATATAACTTAAGGGTTAAGGTGCTTCTTCATAATGTAACTTGTGAAAATTGTACATAAACAGTTGTAACATAAAACAAGCAAACATTAACTACAAAAAAACAAGACCATTAGACAAATTCTGGGTTCATCCATCTTACATCAGATGAATTCTCCTGTTTTGGTGATTGGTAGCAAAAAGTTTAATAAACTTGTCCATGTCAAGTGACTTTGCTCTTCTAGCCTCAATGCTGAGAACACCCAGGTTGCTCAGTCTGTCATCTGTCATTGTTGTGCGCAAATGGGTCTTGATGAGTTTAAGAGCTGAGAAGCTGCGCTCACATGCGGCACTGCTTACCTGGAGGGCTATAGCTATCTTGCACAGACGAAAAAGCTCGTGAAAAACATCCTTATGAGGTTCAAGGAACACTGCAAGTTCAACAATACCGGACAAGTTTGGCATTCCACTTTGCTGTTTCCTTTGCAAAAGCCTCCTTGTCTGGTGGAGTTCATGACTGAGATCTTCAGAGTCACTTTCATAAATTTCTCCCAGGCGAAAGACTGCTTCCTCTTGAAGGAAACATCTGCTTTTGGGGTCCAAAGCTTGTATTCCTCTCATTATTTCACAATTGTCTTTGGAGAAGCGCCTGTCTAACTCTCCAAGTATGGTGTCCACAATGGGGTAGAAGATTGTCCTCCTAAAGTAATCCTTGTCACCATCGTTACATTTGCGCTGACCCAATGTAGAGGTTATGACAGACCCACCAAGTCTGGAATTAACGTTTTGAGACCTCTTTTTCTCTGCATTTTCAATGGCTATATTGCACTTTGTGGCAGTGTCTACAATACTTTTCCACAGATTGTCAACAAATGTTTCACTTCTGTACTCCTGAAATGAGTCTTTGAGTGCACTTACTAAATCCACTGCCATGGCAAGGTCAAGTGAAGGAGATTGGAGGGTGTCAGACAGCACCTTTGCATCCCCAAGGAGCCTTCGAAAGGTTGCAAGAAGACTGACAAAGCTTAGGTCTAGCTGAGTCAGCAAACCTCGAGCATCTACAGATCTTTCCCCACTATTTTCTGTAGCAATGTCATGCAGAACACGAAGTACAGCAGGTAATCGGTCCATTAGATTTCTGCAGGCCAAGTATCTACATGCCCATCTTGTGTCACTGAGCTTCTGCAACTCCCTCGTCTGACCTTCATACATTTCCTTTTGCACATCCAGCCACTTCTGGTGAACATAGGACCCAGACATATACACATAAAGCTTCTGCAGTAGTGCAAAAAAGCAATCAGCCTCTGGGACTGCCTTCACGGTATCAATGAGTACCAAGTTCAGGCAATGTGCGTTACAGTGTACATAAACTGCATGTTTTGCGTCAGTCTTTATTCTGGCTGCCACTCCAGAGTGTTTCCCGCTCATTACTGATGCTCCGTCATAACCTTGTCCAACAAGATTGGATCTGTACTCAAGTCCATATCTTTCCAAACAGTGGATGATTTTGTCCTTGAGTCCTTCTGCATCTAATCGTGTGGCTTGTTGAAAGTCAAGAAAACTTTCGTGCACTGCCCCATTGTAGTAGTACCTAAGTACCAGTGAGAGCTGCTCCTTCTTTTTCAGGTCTTTGGTTTCATCAGCAATCACAGAGAACACTTCACTTTCCTTCACTTCCTGAATTATCTCATCACGGACCATATTTGCCAAGCATTCTAGGATTTCATTTTGAATTACACTGCTTGTGTACTTGGCATTCTGCTTTTCCCTTCATTTTTTGCATGCTTTGCAATCATTTCTAAAATTTCTAAAAAGTTTCCTCTGTTATCTGCCTCTTCTGTCTCACGGTGACCTCGTTGCGCAATGTTTTGTGTTGACGTCAAAAGAAGTACTTCAGCCACTGTTTTAATATATTTTTGATTCTCTTGGACTTTCTTGTTGTATGCTTCATTAAGGGCATCACGTATGGAAGAATCTGTTAGTATTGCCTTCTTGTGCTCACTCCATGCAAACATGGCATTGATATGCCTGACTTTTCATGTACTTTAAATCCACCGTCTTTGTACATTGCTTTTTTCCAATGAGAAAATCCCAGTTGTGATGTGAATACAGATGCTGGGGTGTTTGGTAAAGAGAAGTGTCGACATGCAAAACAGTAAGCAGAGTTTTGGCTTTGGGAGTACTCAAGCCATGGGTGTTGTTTATACCACTCGCTGTTGAAGGACCTCTTCCTGTTGCCTTGCATGGTTCGTGGAAATACTTTAAGATGAGGCTGTGTAGGACCTGCTGCTCTGGACTGTGAAACGTCTGTAAATTATAAATAATCGTGATCAGTCCTTATTTCAGTTTTTATGAAGTTTTATTCAAAATTATTAATTACAAAGTGAATTTGTGGTCAGTATTACAACTTCCATGGAACTGAAATGGAAGCAGAGGTGTCAAAAGTATTCACATTCATTACTCAAGTAGAAGTATAGATACTAGGGTTTGAAAAGACTTTTGTAGAAGTTGAAGTATCAACTCAAGCTTTTTACTTCAGTAAAAGTGTAAAAGTACTGGTTTCAAAACTACTTAAAGTATAAAAGTAAAAGTAATGTAAGGCAGAGATCTTCAACAGGGGGTCCTCAGAGTCATTGCAGGGGGGCCTCCAAATTATTGTACATTTTTGAGTCTTTAAAAAAAATAAAAAATAAAATGCCTTAACATAATTCCAACATATTATTAGCAAATATAAATTCCCACTGATGATAGGCTTACTGGCCTATAGGTAAGGTAGTCACTAAGATATTAGCCCACAGATACAGTTAATCCTAGATTTACTGTGCCACATATGTAACATTAAAATATGATTTATAAAATCATGCCAACAATTAATATTTTAATAGCTTATGAAAAAAAGGTATGTAAGAAGGCTTTAGGTTACCCTAACAGTTATTGTAGGCCCAGTTTAATATGCAACTTAATTTCATACAATATGTAGGGGGTCCCTGCTACATCTCACTTTAAGTTAAGGGGTCCTTGGCTTAAAAAACGTTCAAGACCCCTGATGTAAGGGGGGGAAATGCCATTAAGGACAACAGCTTAACTCTAAAACGCGGGGACAAAATCATATGACTATAATAATGTTACAGTATATTAAAATCATACCTGCAAACTCAGAAGGGCTGAAAAAGGTGACACGTAGGCTACATCTCTTCTGTGTTTTTCAGACAACGGCAGCTACAGTCTGGTGTCAGACTCCTCTCCAGTGAAATACAGACACACTTTTACACCGTTTAGCTCTCAGCATTTTATCATGTTTACTCCATCTTCTAGCTAACGCTAGGCTAACCTGCTTCCAACTGTAGTGTTGACTAGCGTCCCGTGCGCCGATGTTCAGTTCCCTCTATCGTCAGTTTTCGGAGCATCGTGCAGGCATTTAAGTGGCACCTAAATAAGGCACCGAAATCCGTGTTGCTATTCGGTCCGGTAGATAACGGTCGTTAAGGCACCGGTGGCGTATAAGCACCGGGTCTGTGCAGGTGTTATGGATCGCGTACAAACCAATAGGGTGTCGGAATAGCTAGCTATGTTTATACTTCTCATCCAACCACAATCAAAGTCACTCTCTCCGGATGGAGCGATTTGGATAGGTTTTTTTGTGTGTGTTTTTTTGAACGATGACTGACGAGCTGGAATGAAAACAAGCCGAACTGAAATATGAGAAACGAGGCTATTTTTAAAATGTAAGGAGTAGAAAGTACAGATAATTGCGTGAAAATGTAAGGAGTAGAAGTAAAAAGTATGCTGTAAAATAATTACTCCAGTAAAGTATAGATACCCAAAATTTCTACTTAAGTAAGGTAACGAAGTATTTGTACTTCGTTACTTGACACCTCTGAATGGAAGGCACTCATAATGTTGTGTAAACTGAAAGATAAAATGTCACAACATACCGTGAGGTCCAGGTGGGGCAGCACGTACTTGTGCAACATGAGGAGCCTCTCTGTCATCGATGTCACCATCACCTACTGACCCCTCTGAATCACCTTGCTCACTAGATGAAGTACCTGAAGTAGTAAAAACAATAACCATTACACCCATAGACTGTATCTGGAAAGATAAGTGTCACACATTTTCCTTTGTCTTTTCATAATGTTTTATATCGAGATTTAAAGAATAGATTGTCAAAGTGTGGGGTTTGCTGTGTATTAGCAAATGAATAGCATACACTTTGGGCAAAATTGGACTGTCCTTTTTAAATTAAATAAAGTATGAGAGTACACAACAACTTCAGGTAACTGTTCATGAATGACATATCTGGACATAACAGAACTTGACATTCCATGCTTAGCAGGTGGAGCTCCAGACACTGCTGGATCTTCCTCTGGGTGTGGCTGGTCAGCTGTGGGAATACACAGATATCTGAGAAATCTGAGACATCAATAGGCTAGAGGTTCTGCCACACACACAAACACACACACACACACACACACACACACACACACACACACACACACACACACACACACACACACACACACACACACTTATATTTATTTTTTTACACTCACACAGTCATACATACATACGTTTGTGTGTGTGTATGTATGTATTATGCACATTTTATTATTGTTCTTCTGTCTTTTACAACTGTTTTAACTATTGTTCTTGTGTAGTGATGTTTCAGAGTTGTAATTGTATAACTGGAGTGACAAACAACTTGAATGTGAGCCTACATGGTAAATTCAAGCTATCCAAGCATGACTTACCATCCTGTGAAGGAGGAACTGACTGCTCTTCATCTGACTGCTCTTCATCACTACTGTACCTAGGCTGCTGACTTGATGGAGCCTTTTCACAGCTGCTGGTAGAAGCTGTGGCTGGCTCTGACTCTTTTCTTTTTTCTTTTGAAGAAGCTCTGAATATCTCTGCTTCTCTTCATAACTATTCTCTTAACCCTAACCATGGGGGAAATGTAATTCAATCACTCAATCAGTCAGTCAATTCACTTTGAAGTAATAGCAATAACTAGCAAGCAGGATCATTGTCAAATTGGGTTAGAATCAGTGTGCAAAATACAGGTGTTTGTGGGGCTCTGGAACCCCTTAAATAAATGCTTTGACTCAATTAAAATGTCAAAAATAAAGGAGGTGTCAACAATGTGCCTAATTATGTCTATTTATAGGATATACAAAAGGTTTATTTTTTTGCCTTTTAAACGTCTAAAAATATGTGAACTGTGAAGATGAGCTAATTGATACAAACAAAAAGTCCTTTATCTCCAAGAGAAAAAAAGTCTTTAAACAGCCCTTAAATCACAGAGCAAATAAATAAGTCACAGCTTTTTCTTGTGTTATAGCTACTTAAATCTAGACTGTCACACTATATTTCACACACTGTTAGCTCTATTGAACACACATCTGCAAACAAACACCCTCAGTCTTCAGTCCAGAAAACAGCGTTTCATATTTCATGGCGGTATCCTAATAATTAAAAAATACAAAATGCTAACGTTCAATGCTTAAAGCCCATGTTGCAGGGTTTATTTTCTAACGATTTTTTGCAATTTGCTTGTTGGTAATAAACATGTAAACTGTTACCCAACAACATCAAATACAATGGATATCACAAAATGGAATCAAATACGAAAAAGTAGTACTTTTTTACAGCGGTTTCTCCTTTCCCCCACAATGCATTGCATGACGTCACGTTGGGGAGACGACAGGCGAAAGCCCCGTCTCGGTTCATTGTCCCGGTCACGGTTTCTGCCACTGATCTGGCAAAATATGGCTTTTGAAAGGCAGCTTTTACGGGGATGCTGTTCGGCTTTTCACAAGTTTAAACAGCTAGCTAACGCTACGCCGACGTTTGCTAACGTTAGCGCAACAGCGTTAGCTTAGACTGCTAGTTAAATACCGGTATTACAACTGCCTTCGGAGCTACGTCCACGTTGTCAACACAAGACATGTGGCGTTAGTGCTCTTTTTGTACCATACTTTTATTGAATGAAATATTAAGCTTCGCTCCTACGAAATAGGTGTTTTTTTGTAACATTACACACAAAGCTAACTGGCTATAGTTAGCCTGTACGTATGCTAGCGGGATTAGCTAACGTTGCGTAGCCAGCCAGCAACTTCGGCAATCTGCCGATTATGTTGCCCACAATCAACCTCTGCTGTTAAAAGCAGTCAATCTGCAGTGATGTTTTGAAATGGAGACACATGGATGTGTTAGCTCGCCGAAGCTGCTTGCTGGCTATGCAACGTTAGCTAATGTTCGCTAGCATACGTACAGGCTAACTATAGCCAGTTACCTTTGTGTGTAACTAACAAAAAACATTTCGTGGGAGCGAAGTTTAACGTTTCATTCAATAAAGTTATGGTACAAAAGGAGCACTAACGCCACATGTCTTATGTTGACAACGTGGACGCAGATATAGAAAACTCCGAAGGCAGTTGTTTTTTTTACCTATGCTAACGCTGTTACGTCGGCGTAGCGTTAGCTAGCTGTCTAAACTTGTGAAAAGCTGAACAGCATCCTCATCCAAGTAATAAATAAACACCAGGCAAATATGTTGTTACTGGAGCTAGTAGCCTACCATCAAAACGTGAGATATCTAATCATGATATCAATCATATCGATGTGTTTACAACCATCGGGGGATTTCACAGGTGGGACTGGCAAGTTAGCACATAGCTAGCATGATGCCTTGTATTTTCTAGATCTAGATAAGTTTACCGGTACTTGATCAACGACATGATCACTGTCACTAGATATAAATAAAACATTGACTTTCAATTGGTGCTATTCACGGACAGTAAAAAACCCTCTTCCTCATCCCAGTCAGTCACCATAGTTCTAGTAGGCTGATACACGTCTCCCCAACGTGACGTCATCACTGAATTGCGGGAAAAAAACACTAATACCAAAAACGACAAAAACCTGACAAAAACTGTCCTTTAACACTATTTGGAGACATTTTTAACAATGATATACAAATATTGAGTGCTATATGTACCTATTAACAGTGGTGGTTAACCTGCAACATGGGCTTTTACTTGGTTTGCAGGCTGCTAAGCTAGCTAGCTAGTGCAGTGTAGTTCGACTTTTAGCTGCTACTTAGTGCTAGATAAAGTTTTCCTACACATTCAGAGGGAACAACGATATAACTAAACATTAAATTACAATACCTCTCAATCGACAGATTCTGGCGTTTTTATCGTTGTTGTATGGTCGCTGTTGTAAACTGTGACCGTCCTCCTGTTTCACGGACCAGCGGCAGATGCAGTGCGCTTATCTCATGGGTCACCTGACCTGCATGACCACACGTCCGCTGAACAGAAATCAGCTCTCAGAGCCTCAGTACGACCATTACTGTGTTAGTTAAAAATGTAAAACTGGCCCTAAATAAGTTGATCAGCTGTCATCATTGATTGACAGCATTTCTCTTGTTTCTTGTGTTGACGAACTTGACCAACTACCTATCAGATCTGGGGTGGCAGCCAGCAGCCAGCGTCCGTCCGCGGGCAGTCAGCGTCTGTTCGCGGGCAGGCTAGTCCGTCCAGACTTTCCCGATTGTCACTCTACCTCTGCCTTAACAACCGTCAGTTGTTGTCTGGTGTTCCCCAGAGACCAGGGCTCATTTCCCGGGAGTCATGTTTGCTTACCCCGTTCTTCTTTTCCTAAACCAGCTGGGAGCCCCAACAAGGTCCAAAACCGGGGACACTGGGTTGGTTTGAGTTTGTACTACCAAAGGAGGCTCCTGCCTGAGAACCAGCAGATCACCGTCACCAAAGTACTCCTCCTCTGATTCGGAATGATCTAAGGAGGGTGACAGAAAGGCAGCAGGGCCACCAGAAGGGTCTAACCCGACCACAGCCTTCAGCAGGGCACGATTAACATGCAGGGACTTAGTCGGATTGTCTACAGGCGCTATGGTGTACACCGCTCCACCTTCAGCTGGTGCCCTCAGAACTCTATATGACACAGGATCATACAGATCCTGGATCTTATGACGACCTTGTGTACTGAGGTTCCGCAACCACACCAACTGGCCTACTTTCAGAGGGTGGTCTCGAACATGCTGATCATAATTCCTCTTACGATGCTCTGCCGCACCCCTTAACCTTTCCCCAGCTCCCTCCAAAGCTATCCTTAAGCGGGTCTGATGTTAGGGTTAGGGTATGCCATAGAGCCTACAGAGCTGCTGGATCAGAGAACTCTCAAAGTTGCGGCCCTGGTCCGAGTGTATACGAGCAGGAACACCAAACTTTGAGAACCATTCTGTCACCAAAACCTGAGCCACAGTGGAGGCTCTTTGGTCACGGGTGGGGACAGCAAGCGTATACTTGCTAAAAACATCAGACATAACAGACCCGTTATAAGTCGGTTCTAACACTGTGAAATCCATAGCTACGATCTCATTTGGCCTTGAAGCCAGCAAATGCCCCATGAAGCTGCGAGCAGCTGGCTGGGTGTCCTTAGCCACTTGGCACCTCTCACAGGCCCGACACCATTGTGCGGCCGCAGAGGACATACCTGTCCAGTAACACCGCCGTCGCAAAAGCTCTAATGTTCTTTCCACACCCTGATGACCATGGTCTTGGTGAACCTTGGTCAACACCTCTTCCCTTAAGGAAGCTGGCAAAATTAGCTGGGACACTGCCTCAAGGCCATCAGGGCGGAAGGCCTGGCGATACAAGACCCCATCCCTTTCCATCAACCGGTCCCATTGGCGCAGCAATGCCAAGGCAGGCTTTGAGACTGTCTTTCGCTCCTCACCATTGGGACGATTGCCTCTCCGCCAGAAGACCATGGCCTCTTTAATGACGGGATCTGCCTGTTGCAAAACACAGAGATCTGCAGGTGTATATTCTGGCAAGGCAACAATAGCAGATTGAACTGCTTCAACTTGGTTCACTTGAGCATGCTGTAAGGAATCTGGGAGTACTGTACCAGGGACCATGGCCTCTAGTTCCTGTCTGCTGGGTTGGTGTTGACGGGACAGAGCATCTGCATTTCCATTACTCCTCCCTGATCGATATTTGATTTCAAAATCGAAGGAGGCCAGCTGTGCTGCCCAACGTTGTTCGGTAGCATCGAGCTTTGCTGAAGACAAGTGGCTAAGGGGGTGTTGTCTGTGAAGACAACACATTTGTGGCCTAGTAGGTACTACCTAAACTTCTCGGTCATAGCCCACTTGAGTGCCAAAAACTCCAGCTTCATGGAGCTGTAGTTTTGCATGTTGCGCTCAGTGGGCCTCAGACCTCTGCTGGCATAAGCCACTGGTCTAACCTTGCCTGACTGCTCCTGGGAGAGCACTGCCCCAAGTCCCCCATAGCTTGCATCAACCTCAAGAATGAATGGCAAAGAAAAGTGGGCATAAGCAAGCACAGGTGCTGTAACGAGTTTGATCTTAAGTGCCACAAAATTACACTGGCATTGCTCCGTCCAATGTCCCCTCACAGAAAGCTCTGCTCTTCTCCTTGACTTTGTGCCTCCCAGTTCCGCAACCAGCCTATGCAGCGGGGCCGCCAACTTGGCGAACCCCTCCACAAAGCGGCGATAGTAACTGGCAAAACCAAGGAACGACCGCAGCTCCAGGATGGTGGTAGGTGGGGGCCAGTTCGCCACCACCTGCACCTTACTGGGATCTGTGGAGACACCTTTGTCTGAAATGACATGGCCCAAGTAGCGCACTTCCTGTTGGAAAAATGCACATTTGCTTAGCTTTGCCTTCAGGCCTTGCTGCTGAAGCCTCCCCAGCACTACTCCAACCTCTCCAGATGCTGTTCGACTGTGGAAGAGAAAACCACAATGTTGTCAAGATACAAAAGCAACGACTGGCACTGCTGGTCACCAAATATGCGTTGCATCAGCCTCTGAAAAGTGCTTGGAGCGTTGCAAAGCCCAAATGGCATACGATTCCACTCAAAGAGGCCAAATGGGGTGCAAAATGCTGTTTTGGGTCGATCCTCCTCAGAAACAGGGACCTGGTTATAGCCGCTGGCCAGATCCAAAGTGGAAAACCAGCGGGCACCCGTCAAGGCATCCAGGGACTCGTCAATCCGAGGAAGAGGAAAAGCATCCTTCCTCGTTTTGTTGTTAAGTTGCCTGTAATCGACACACATACGCAGGCTCCCATCCTTTTTCTTAACCAACACAATGGGACTGGCATAGGGACTGCTGCTCTCCCTTATTACCTGTGCCGTGTGCAGTCCAGCAGGCAAACCAGAGTCCAGAATACTGCTCTGAACAGGTTGCAGCGATAGTCTTCATCATGCCACCAGGGATGCGGCAGGACTTCCTACCCCGAACCTTCACCTTTGCCTGAAACATCCTGGGGAGACTGCTCGCTGGCCTGGTGACACTGTTGCAATGCCTTCACAACAGGCTCTGGAGCCCTAGATACTGAGGGCAGATTGAACAAGGCCAAACCATGCTGGCCGAAAAGCTCTCTGTAGCAGCTGCGGATGATATTCATTCCCAACACACCTGGGACATGAAGTGACATATCACCGGGAGGGTCTTTAACCACCAGTACACCACACCTTGCCATCGACTTACTACAGAGTTTAACATCCAACTCCAGGTAGCCAATATAAGGGATGGCTAGCCCATTGGCTGCTCGGAGCTGCAGCCAGTGGCAAGATTGGAGTTTCTCTCTACCCCACGGCTCAAAATGCTGGAGGAAAAAGCTCTCTGTAACTGTGGACACCATGGATCCAGTGTCCACCAAGCAAGGAACATCAACCCCTCCCATAGTCACGTCCAGATGTGGACAGGAGGGAATCAACTTAGGAACTTCCTCCAAAACACTTGGGATAACCTCCGAGCCAGTGGCTGCCCCCTCCGAATTGTGACTCTGCAATACGGCGGGCGCTAGTTTTCCGAAGCCGGAAGGTGACGCATACTAGACTGTTGGTGAGCAGGCAGAACAGGCTGAGTGTTAGGTGGGGCACGTATCCCCTCACACTCCCTAGCAAAGTGACCCGGTTGCTGACAGCGCCGACATATAACAGGGCTCTTATAAAATAGCCGATTGCGTGGCTGGGAGCTATGTAGGAGAGAAATGCTTTGAGTAAGCTGGTTTAGTTGCTCTTGCTGCAGCTTCAACATTTCTCTCATCTCACTCAGATCAGACGCTTGGGTGGAAGTACTCAAACCCTGAGGACCACACTGGACTCCAAACTGCATGCCTCAGGCAGAGGGGATGGAATGACTTCGGCCCCTAGCACCCCCAGGTAAACCCTCGCGCTCCCACCGGATCGCCTCACCCCTAACCTCGAGTAGAGCCGCAGTAAGCTTCCGGCGCACTAACTGTTTTAACTCACGGCGGAGAGCGCCTTCAAGCACGTGCTCCACAAACTGGTCGCGCAACAATACTTCCGAATTTGGCATGCCATTAGGGGCACTCTGTTTTACGGATGCCATAAGACTCATCAGGACAAGGGAAAACTCTTGCAGTGTCTCTCCTTCCTGCTGCCGTCTAGAAAAGAAAGCTTCCTGGAGGGCTACGTAGGACTCATAAAAGCCATACAACTCCTGTAATGCCGCTATAATTTTGGTTGGGTCACCTCGCTCTGTACTAGGCCAATGCTTTATTTCTTCCCCCTCCAAATGGTCAAACAAGAAAAAGGCCTGATCGGAAACAGACAGGTGGCGTGCCCTCATGCAGGCCTGTACCTCATCAAGCCACTCTGTAAGCCCTATACCTGATCTACCCCGAAACGTGGGACATTTTCTATCTCGAGGTACAACAATCACTCGCTCAGTTACAGGGGCATTAACCGTGGCAGTAGTAGGGGCCGCAGAGCTGGGACCAGGAGCATTGACATTCTGCTCCTGGCGCATCCTCTCATTATCCGCCCTTAACTGTGCAACTAAATCCCTCAACTCCTGTAACTCCTCGCCCATAACTAAGCCCTACTGATACAATGGGGCCGAACAGGAAATTAACAGTAGTTCGTCGAGAGCCGCAAAAGTGGGAAGAAGCCAGCTGCTGTTTTGTCTCTAAATCAAAAAAAAACATCGGGGACACCGACACCACCACCTTCGGCACTCAGCAACTGTGGGAGAAGTACATCCAATTATTGGGAGGGGGAAAATGAATCAATAAACCAGAAATAAATGAAAAACAACTTCAATCTCAGGCAGCAAAGGTGTCTTAATGGCTGCCTAGAGCCTAACAACCAAAATAACAAATAAACCATAAAGGTTTCAACAAAATAAAAGTCTTTATCAGAACTTAAAAGAAATAAAAATTAACCAAAAATCACTTAAATCATAATTTAACAAATAAACCCATAAACATAAACCCCAATCTCCATAAACATTAGTAAGCACAGGCAAGCCAAAGAAAGGCAAAGCTATCGTCCATGTCACGATCACTCAAATACTGCCCTGGCGGACACTTTGGGCAACAGATCCTGGCGCTGAAAGGCGCGTAGAGGCGTTCAAAGCCTGGCGTGAGCTTGTGTGGTTACAACCCGTTGACAGTGGTTGAAACAAAAGTCAGTTGAGACAAAACAGCAGCGTGGCAGGGAAGGGAGGGTCTAGTGCAGATACCAGCGTAAGCGAAGCAATTTTACAACCATGGCGTGCACAAACAAACCAAATTCAGTGACTGTTTATGATTAAAGAAAATACACGCGATGCCACTGATATACATACATACATACATACCCGTCAGGGAGCTTCGCACCAATACACCGACAGTGCCGATAGTACAGCTACACAGAGCCTATAATAAAACGGCCGATTACTTAAACACTCATTCATTAAAATTTTCGAAGAGGAGAAAGATTTGTCCAACCTACCAGCAGCAACACTCAACCCGGTTCCGTTAAAGGAAAGATCGGGTTTGTAACAGGGAGACACTGCAAAAGACAATACACGCTGTAATGCCCGGTTGTGGGCACAACACAACCGAGGCCTTTAGGTAACAAACAAATAAAAACACTGCATTACCTGTTGCACAACCGTGACTGCACCACGAACGCGAAAGGACCCAGAGCGGAAATGTGCTTCCAGCAACAAAGAGTAAAGAGTGTCAAGAGGTCAAACCACCTGCCTATATAGCATGCAGTTACTTCCTGATTGGTCCAGAGAGAGTGAGTGTGATTGAAACCACCTGCGACCAATCAACCTGCTACATTATAATCTTTATATCTATAATTCAAATATCATTATTTATTATATATCTATATAATATATATTATATTATAAAGGTGTTGCATTGACGTTTGAGAATGTGCTACCAAACCCGATCTGCGTACTGCAGTCAGGTGCAATTGACTGAGCTGGCCTGCTTGTGTGCCTAGTTGCTTGATCAAATCTGTAATACATTGCAACCCCTACGGGGGTCATCACTGTTCATGAAGAACATAATTTGCAAAGTTCGTTCTCCTCAGTTTCTGTGCACCTGTGATCTTGAGGAAACGTAGAGAAGCTCCCCGGTGGTCTGTAGCACCTGATATCTTGATCCGGGCCACCGCACCAATTTGTTGTGGACTCAGGACTCAGGACACACCACAAAATCACCACAATAGCCCAGCTTTCTTTGGATCATTTTCTTTACTGAGTGAGTCTGTAATGTGTCAGGGACAGCATCAGTTAAGACCCTCTTCTCAGACTACTGTCTCTTTCAGATTCAAATAGACACAGCATAAAACAGAAAATAGTCTTTTTTTTTATCTTGTCCTGCCAGCAGCTTGGAATGCAAGTATGAGTATAATGACAAGGCTGTTACCAGGCCGGACAGGAGGTTGAAATTGGGGTGTGAATAGGCGGTTAAGTGTGGGGGATGGGCAGGGGCAGGAGAGAGAGTATAGTGAGTTGGGGTGAAAATAAGATGCAATTAAAATTGGGTGGCAGTTGTGGCACAGGCCCTCCAGATTGGCCCCTTCTCCCTCTTAAGTCCGGAATGTCTAATGTGTCTAACCAGTGGAGTGGATAGAAAGGAGGGAGAGGTCGCAATGAAGTTCCCCGCCCAGCATGCTCGTCCCCCAGCATGCTCGCCCCCCAGAACCTAAGGGTGTATCTGATAATTTAAACGGAGGGTAGAGGTGGTAAGAGTCAAAGGCCGGAGCCAACGACCATGCTGCCGAACCTAAGGGCAGGGCCAGGGGAGCCTAGGCCTAGCCTGTAGACCCACCCTAGACCCAGAGACTAGGGCTGCACGATGTTGGAATAAATTGACATTGCGATATTTTTTTCCAATGCAATGTATATTGCGATATGAAAAAATACTAATTTTAATAAGATGACATAAATAACTCTGAAAATAATAAATAATCATCGATTACTGTAGTAATTTTGAAGCAATGAGTCCATTCTTTGTCAAATACCAAAGCAAGTACACGCTATGACGGAAGTGAGGGAGGAATTAGGTAGTTAAATACACTGGTTGACTCACATGACACAATTGTATTCATGTAATACTATCAATCCAGGCTAAAGTCAATTATATTAATAATGCATGCATGTTGCTTCCTCTAAATTTCAGGTTGTGGTCAACTAGCAGGGCCTGATTTGTTTGTTTGATAATTGATCAACATTGATTGTCATTGGTGGTTCGCTGTGCATGCAGAACCTACATGTCACGCATTAACAACAAACTCTGTGTATCCAAGAACATTTAAATCAGTGTAAATTAAGTTATATCAGACACAGACAAGCTTGTGGCTCCGAACCGTAACGTTAGTTGAGACAGACCCCCTGTTTCTTTGGGCTAACTATGTTAGTTTTAGCCTGGCTTGAAGCAGCTTTCTGGCAACTCTGCGGTGAAAAATGGCCAGTATATGTTAAGATAACGTTGCATTAATCAGGTGATTTATTTCGTCTTTGCAGCGAACATAAAAAACTGACTACTGTAGGTTCACTACCCATGGAAAAGCATGAAACCGTAGCCCAGGATGCCCCCACCCACCCACAGCGGCAAGGCTGTGACCACCCACCCACCCACACTAAATAATGTCACTTAGGTCCCTTGGCACACAGAGTGAGGGGAAAGCTGGGATGGAGTACCTTTGCCAAGTGGATAGGTCCATATCCTATTAAGTAAAGGACCTGTGCACAGCTGGTATACATGGAATAGCAGTAGGCTGCCATTTGCACTGTGTCTGTCTGGTACAACTAGCTTGGATCATTTAGCTACTTGCTGTGCTTTATTAAGAACGGCTTGACCGTTTTCTTCATAGTCAGCATACACACAGACCAATCCAGTATGTTTTATATTCATTTTTGTACGTTTAAAATAACTTAACTAAGCCACTGAAATAAACGTATGAGTTTATCATCACCGGCTAACGTTAACCTGACGGGATCACTTTTTCTGCAGAAACGCGGCAAATTTAACTTAATTTCCTCTCCTCTACTTTTCAATAAGCTATTTCTCTCTTTGGCATCTTAAAGTGAAATTAACAGTGGAGCTTTCCTCCACATTTTTGACGCAATTGTTTTTTCTAATCTAGTAACTTCAGCTAGCTAGCTAAAAGTTAAACCTTAGGCTACTGTACAGAAATAACCCTGATTAAAACAGTAACGTAATTTTGCATCAAGCAAGCACAACCAAACTATCAAAATGCACGCGGTATATATATTATCACAAATGCAAAACAGAAAATCGTAAAATTACGTTGACGTTGTACCTGAGGTAACCCGACCGCGCAGTACGAGCAGCGTCTCCGGGGACCTTCAGGTTAACCGTCCTCTCTGGCTCGTTTGTTTTCCTTTGTGCTGATTGGCTGAAAGTAACGGGTATCCTGTCTGTCCAAATGCGCATATGCAGATTTAAACACACGCTATACTTTTAGATTAAATTTTACTCAGTGTTTTCAGGTTTATGTGAACGATTAATCATTTAAGTAGTAAACATGTAATAAAAGTTACTATTCTTACACAGTTCATCTATTACATGAATAAAATTCTAATATTTAGTTAAGAAATTCTAGTTCTCACTGAATCTTAATTTTACAATGTAAAAATTATGACTGGTCATTTAATATATGTTTTTTGAGTGTGGGGACTTGGAGGGTGTTCGTGGATGCAGACCGGAGGGTGCGTGAGGAGGTCTGGCGGGTGAGGAGTTCTTGTAGGTAAAGGGGGGCATGTCCATGAATGCACTGGTGGGTGAGGAGGGAGACCTTATATTCTATTCTGAGTGGAATAGGGAGCCAGTGAAGAGATTCCAGGATGGTGATGTGATGTAATGCCTATGTAAATGTTGGGGCGTGACAAAGAGAGAGACTAGAGCCAAATGAGGAGGAGCCGCCGAGTTGATGTCAACTAGGCGGCTTGTTGAGATTTTCCCGTTTTCAGAGGCAGTTTCAAATTGTGAGATTTGCAGAGGAAAGAGGTGTCAATGGGATTTTGAGGTTCTATTTATGTCCTAGTTATCCACTAAACTGTCATTATTCAACTATGACAAGGTAAAATCGGTTTTGCATTCTATCACCCCTTTAATATCTCAACATTAATATTGTGACCCAAAACTGGTGACGTAAAAGCCATTCCTGCCTTTTCACCGATGTGATTAACCCTCAGTCTGATCAGTCAAAACACATCCTAAATCCTCCAGCTACAGTCACCTCCCTGCTGAAAAATGTTCTCCATGTAACGCCTATGCCTCCACATGGCGCTGGTCAAAGCTGCAGTCCTGATCATGATAAATGACATTCCCCTTTATCTATTTTTTTCCTATCCACAGTAGGTTGTCCTATCTTTAAGGAAGAATAATGTGCTGATGCAGCCAGCAGACCTCGAGGATGAGCACCTGTAGTTCAAAGGCCATAGAGAGTGGAACAAGATTGAATTGTTTTAGAGACTGAGTGAGGCCAACCAGACAAGAATCTATGAGTCGTCAGCTCGAGTCCTTGGATGTGTTCAATAACTCTCAGTGGAGCTAGTTCCATTTGTCTCGTTCGTTTTTCTCATTCCCGTTCCTCATTAAAGGTCCAATATGTAATGTAATAAATCAGAGATCTAAGACAATTCCCACTTTGTTTACAAACTGACATGCAACCATAATGTGTAATATACAGTGTAAAACTGCTTACAGTAAATCATTTTGTAGATGATGCAACAACAAATATTTGTATTCATCTACACATAAAATTAGAGAAAGTTATAATCTTTATGGAAATAAGGCTGTCTTTATTTAATTTTTAAATATAACGGGGTCTGGAAAGTAGTAAAACCAAAAATCTGCCTCTCTGTTTGTGAATTGACCATTGTGTGGTGTATCTTCCACGGTTTGGCATTCATTATCTTAAATCTCATGCTTGAAGCATAGAAGTGCACTTCAATGGAGGGATCTGCTCTGATATCTTTCTTGTAGTAATCCCTTAACTTCAAGTATCTGTAGAATTCTTGTATCCCCAAAAATCCCCATTTTAATGTTTTGTTTGTCAGATTCTGGAAACTCACCTTTCCCCTTCTTTTTCCAAGACACACCAGATTGTAACTGCTTATGCTGTCCATTGCTTAAACCCCTTATCCTACTGAGTTAGTTTGGAGTTACAATTGTAGATTATGAAGATATAACCCTTGTATGATGTTGAAAAAAAAACATTGATGATGTTAAAGATCATCTGTACGGCTATACGATAAACCAATAAGAAGTTTATTTTAGGGCGCCCGGATAGCCCAGTTTGTAGAGCGGGCGCCCATATATAGAGGTTCATTCCTCGATGCAGCGGGCCCAGGTTCTACTTCGACCTGCGACCCTTTGCTGCATGTCATTCCCCCCTCTCTCTCCCCTTTCATTTCTTCAGCTGTCCTGTCAATAAAGGTCTAAAATGCCCAAAAAAATAATCTTTAAAAGAAGTTTATTTTACATTATATCAACATTTAGATCCTTTCTAAACGTTGATATAATGTAAAATAAACTTCTTATTGCAATGCAATATATTTTTAATTCCCAAAAAAAATTTTAGTGAACGTGTTCATGGAACTTTCAATGGTCCCATTTTCTCAAAATATAGTATTTCCATTACTGCATGATGGGCAGAATGTAACTGTGTACTTTCTGCAGATGAAATTCCT